>JAOTQJ010176361.1:0-24100 GCA_025642045.1 Solanum sejunctum
ATCCGACCCCCCCTCACCCCGCAATGAGCGGGAGCCTTTTGAGGCACTGGGGTATGTTGTTGTTGTTGTTGTTAAGTCATGACTGTCATCCAATGCCCTTCATTCTTTGGGTTTTGAACTATGTTTCTTGGCAGGGTGACCTTTTGGCATTATTCAATTGTAAAGAAACATTGCCCAAATTGCTATTCAAGTTGCTTAATTGCCATCGAGTGAGACTCTATTTTTTGGTTAATACTTGAAATATTTACTTTTATTCCTCTCATCTTGGTGGTTGGCTCGCATCAACAATTTTTCAAACTTCTCTTCGACCTTAGAGTTACTTGACCCGACATCACGGTTGTGAGGAGGCACATAAGGACCAGTCCTGTAGCCCTCTCTTCCCAACTATACATCTTGCGCTCTCTCTCTCTCATAGTATCTACCCCATTTATCTATATACACCCCATCATGGTTGAAGTTCCGACCTTGATTCCTAGAACCTTGCCTCTAATCGTCCGAATTGGACCCTTGAGTGTTATTCTGGAAACTTACTGCTTGGTTTCGTACAAAACATGCATCCTCATCAGAGAATGGATCTTCATATATAGGAGCCTTCGGAGGTTAGTAGGTGACTACTTTGATACTTGCTCAGTTTTGCTTTAAAACCAAGTCCATACTTGTGCGATGTTGAGCAAGTTGTTCAATGATCTCTTCTTTCACCTTTGCTTGCTCATTGTTGGTGTTGATTGCACAAGAAGGTTTTATCACACCTCGCTCTCGTTGACTGTATGCTCTATTTGTTTTGACCACTTGCTCTATCCTTGCAGCTATCAATGCAAATGGTTGCTCTAGGAAAATGCCTCCAATAATTGCGTTGGCATAAGCTTGACTATTCTAATCAAGCACCCGATAGAAAATCTCAACCAAGGAATTGTCAACAATCTTATGATCAGGGACCATCTTCAAGAATTTAGTAAACCTCACCCATGTTGTGCTAATAGAATCACCTGGAAATTGCTCAAAGTTGTTGATTTGGTCCTTCAGCTTCAACTTCTTAGATCTTAGGAAATATCTTTTAAGGAATAATCGCTGAAGCTCAGTCAAACTTGTCATAGTCCCCGAAGGAAGCTTGGGCAACCATACAACAACATTGCCAGTCAATGATGGTGGAAACACTCTTAAAGTAACAACATCAAGAGAAAGGTTTTGTGTCCCCATGACACTCTTGCAAATGAACACCACATTTTGAAGATAATAGTGGGGATATTCGAAAGGTAGCCCTGTGAATAGTCCAAAGTTTTGGAGCATTTAGAATAATCCACTCGATTCGATGAACTTAGTATTTGCCAGTAATAGAGGCAGTACTATAGCACTGATAACATCCATAGCCATAGGGTTCAATCGATATTGGTTCCATCCATAAGCATTCTCATTAAAATCCCTTAGTTGTGCGCTATTACCTCTCTGTTGTGGATTCTCCCCTCTTCCCATATCCTCATTCGTATTCATATCCTCCTCAATCTCAGTATCCTCATTCCTTGATCCATTCTACTTTGTAGTTGATGGATCTCCAAATTAAGTGGAGCTAAGGGATTGCCTTGGCTTCTTGTGTTGGGCATACAAACTACTACACCGTGCAAATAAAATCAGACAACAAAAATAAAGAAAAATAAAAGTAAAATACATGAGACTCTAGAAATTAATACTAGAACAAACTAATAGTGAAATAAAGTTAATACCTAGCTGTATTCCCCGACAACAACGCCATAAATGTTTTTGACAAGTTCACACTCCAATAAGAAAGCGGTCGTTGTCAGTAATTAATCTAACCAAAGGTTAGGGTCAAATCCAAAGGGAATATAGGGCTTAACTACAAGATTTCACTACTAATCATTTCAAGCATCAATAATTAAAATCTCTAAATTTGGGGCGGGAGGGTTTTGTGATTTAAATCGAAAAGTAAGATTACTACTATACTACTACGTGGGAAAACACTCAATTTTAGGGACAACCTAGGAATTGTGTTCCCCATGGTTTGTTTACTTGATTACATTAGGTAACATAACCACAAGTGAAGATTAGCATGTAGGATAGTAACTTAGGCTCTTCAGCCCTTTTGTCAAGGTGAAGGTCAAATTTCACCATGGTGCTTCGTCGGCAACCTTGGTGTGCCAACTAACTGTTACCAATTGTTATAGTCAACCTCCCATTGGTCAGGTTCAGTTGATTAGATGAGAAGAGATCAATCCAATCCTATCATCTACTTCCCTTTTCCTATTCATCATTACCTTGGTCGAGATTGTGATAGTAGGCGAGGTTTGGTGTTGGCCACCATGAAACAATAATTAGAATGAAGAAAAATAGATAATACACGCAAAACCCCAATCATAGAAATGCAATAAACTTAAGTTATCTCAAGTTAACTACCCATGGTTCCCATAACCCCAAGTTATGGGTGCTTAGCTACTCATGGCTGAGGAAAAACAAACAAAATGAACATAGAAAACATAAATGAGAGTTTTACCTACAACAAAAAAATAGTGTAGGAACCACAAGTTGTAAATCCAAAATCTTGATTGATCAACAATGAGTACAAGACAAGATTGGCAATCCCCAAAATGGGTTTCCCAAGAGAGAATAATAAACTAACATAAAAAAACTAAGAAACCATTCAGATGGTGATTGTAAATATCAACTATATATAGTATTTACAAAATAACCCTACAATTTACACAACAAAAAATAGTTGGCAGCTAATAAGTGTTACAGGTACGACTCGTCGGATGACCTAAGAGTCATAGTCGCAGTCTCATATCAAGTTATTCGCATCTTGGACTAAACTGGTATGACCCATAGGTACGAGTAATAGCTTGAACTACTATTCGTATGTTCTTCTCATAGTCTTGGCCTTCAATTTTTAGTCTAACATTTTGGCTCTCTAAATTTTTCTACGAATCCTCTTATGCGAGTTGTGCTGAGACTTACAACTCATAGGATGGCCGAGTAAGGGTGGCCTCCACTTAGTAGATTTTTGAATTTTTGGTCTCTAATGCTTACTAGGATACACTTTATGACACGGATCTTGGGCTACGACTCATAGGTGTGCTCGTATGTCCTAAGATTCAGCAAAATCTATAATTTTTCTTCGAAATCATGGCAACCTAACTTTTCTAGAAAAACAACACAAAAATAGAAAAGACACTTAAAAAGTCGCATTAAGAACTCACAAAATCTCTTGTTTTAGGCATCAAATGTGCTTTATTTTGATAGCATATCAGAAACCCACATACCTCAACTTTTGAGATTTCCCTAATGAAGATTTGAATAAGATCTTGAAGCTTGAATGAATTTCTTAAATCTAGAAATGAGTTTGAAACAGTTGAATTTGGGTGAAATATTTGACAAAGTGTTAGAGAGGGTTTTGGGGGATGTCTTGAATCATATGGGGTTGAAAAATGACTATGTTTTAGGTGTTTTTATGCATAGAAAGGCTTGAATTTCTTTTCTTCATAAATTTTAGAAAATAAAATTTTGATACGGTTGCTCTAAAGTAGGGGTTATACACATCATTCATTTAATTTTTCCCCCTAATCACAAATATCAAGTCAGATTTTTTATATCATATATGGATTTTAAGATATATTAAAATTATAATTATGGGTGCTTCAAAGGCACATTTTCGTGCACTTTTTGGGGCGTTTCACCCATACGACACAAATAAGCTTGAATTGAGGATGTGAATGTGAACTTAGCTTGAGATTGAAGATTCTATAGTTAGAAAAATTCAACGTAGGGATACATGCGATCGACTTCACATTCTGTACCACTACACGGACCGTATAGTCGTCTGCACCACTTCACTTAAAAAATTCTTTACAATGAAATTCCAAGATGGTGATCCAATACTTTGAAAAATTTCACTCTAGAAGCCATATAGGGTGGTATACAGGTTGTACAACCCTATATGAATAGCATAATTGGCCATCCCACTACACGAACCATAAGTGCACATCATGCATTGCCAGAGTGCTTGGTGATGGATGACCTTGACCACCATATGGCATTTCATAGCATAAAATTTTAGACCTTTTGCATAAAGTATATGTGAAATTTTAGAATGGACCTTGTACATCACCTATTCATTCCATATTAGAACAATTAGACTGTAATAGTAGTACATAGAACCTTCTTCTTAGAGTACAAGGGAGGCCAGGATTTTGATGCTTTTGGGCATCAAATTGGAGACGATTAGCTGGTGATAACCTTTGATATGTACTCAATATTATTATCCATGACTTTTTCTACAATGTATGATAATCAATCTTTAATTTCTAGCATGTGTGGTCAAAAACACCATGTTTGGGTTATGCTTTTGTTATATCTCTTTACTCACTAGGTTTGTGATGTCTTGACTTATTTATAGCTGATTTGGGTGAATTTATATCTATTCCTAAGTTTAGTATATGAATTTCAAGGTTGCAAACTCAGGGTTCTGTTTAGATCTCTAATTTTTCGTATTTGGGATTATCAAAGTATGGAAGGGATATAATGCCTAGAAAACTTGTGAGGTTTCAATTGGTATCAATAGTTATGGATTCAATGGAAAATATAGTAGGTGTTTCGCTCAACTTAGTAGGCTAAGCATGTCCTCTGCAGTCCGTGTGTAATGTCTTAGTTGGTTCATATGAAACACTATACCTAATAGGTGATTTGGGTTACAAGCAACCTAGCCTATTCACTCAGCATCAACTCATGTAGTTATATATCTATAGCCATTTGTTAGATTATTGCCCATTTCTACACATCACCAACATATTTCATTGATAATTGCTTAATTCGACAAATAAAACTTGTTAGATGAACTTTATTCTAATTATTGCATCCCTCAGATTCTACAATTACATGGTCCAAAGAGTCACTTCCACCTTGAAGAATGATTCCCTGTGGGATTGACCTCAACCTCTAAAGTTAGGTTATTATGCTGATGACGACTGCTCCTTCCAACTTTGAGTATCCGGGTTGAGTGACATCAATAGCAAGCACTTTATATATTTTATCAATAAATGCTTGCGGGCCCTCTTTCATTTTGGAGCCATAAAACTCTGGAAGGTTCATCGTTGTAAAATCCCTCACTCTTGAAGCTTGTCTAGGGTCATGAGGAGGTTGGGGTCCTTAGTTTAATTGGTTGGTCACGGCTTGTGTATCACAGCCCAGGAGGGCACCCCAGACATGAATGGCACTAGAGACTACTGCAAGTCCAAAAATGCATCACTTAGTCTCATTACCTTCGTTCAGGTAATTCAATAGTGGAAGAAAATAGTATAATAAGAATAATACTAGTCTATCTGCGGGCTCTAGCAATAAACTTAATCTATCATAGATGAAATAAAATATCAAAAGAAAGTCTCAATGTAAAGAAAGAAGAGGGAAAAAACCCTCGACAACAACTATCAACATCAATATCTATGAAGCCTCTATACTACTGTCTGAGACAGTACCATGATAGGCCGTGGCTATAAAAATTAAGTGAAAGGCTATAAAGCTAAAGAAAGTAAACATCCTTTGAATGCAGGGGAAGGCTCACCATTATCAGTAATCCAGAAAGCTCTGAACTTCAATGATTGGGTTGCTAAAGTCCTCTATTTATAGAATTTACATCTTAAAACGATAAAGCGACAAAGGCGTATTAGAACGTGGAATGTACTGGATATAAAATGGGCTAAAGTAAATGGAACAATATAGTAATCACTCATCCTTACCTCATAGTAAAGGACAATACTCTATCACCTCACTATCCATCAAAACATCAAACAAGCAAATCACATTGGAGTTCTATTATCATGAAACCTATCTGGGAGTTTCTTGGACCTACACCCATAACCTATGAGCCGATGATGGTATAGCTAAGCAATGTTATAGCTGAATCCCCCAGTACCTTGCCAGGATGAAAGGTCGTACATCAGGGGTTTATGATAATAAATAAACATCGGAGTTCTATCATCATGAAATCTATCAGGAGTTTCTTAGACCTACAACCATCACCTATGAGCTAGTTATGGTACAATGAAGCGATATCATAGTTGCATCTGTCCAGTACCTTACCGAGGTGAAAGATCGTACATCAGCGGTTTATGATAATAGCAAGTCCTCTTATGGGACTAAGGAAACATCTATTCACATAATCCAATCCTCTGCCACGCTGGCCACGTAATTAATAAGTGTGAGTGGGACTCACTCTTACTCATTTTTGGTACTCAATATGCTTCCCAGGACTCAATATGCTCATAAGTCTATCAATTCATCAAAAACTTCCACTATTTAACCCCTGCGGGCAAGAACACTCACCTCATCTCATCATCTATCAACTAAAAGGGCAAGACTATCTTTCAAGTTAAGAATAAATATTCATTAAACTCCATCCATGCTATTTACAGCTATTACAGTCATCAATACACTCAACTCAGGACTCAGACCCAGTCAACCATCACAGTCAGACAATCAAGGCTCTAGACATCCCCCTAAGTTCATTATTCGAGTCTTTACAGAGAGAATTTAATATGATCAACTCAAAATCACATGATAATACATGTGTATAGTAAAATTTAAACATGATCATTATCAACTTAAGATATAAATATATTTCAAAAATAAGATTCAAGAATTAAAGATAATATTCAAGAAATCACTACTCAAGACTCTAAAGTATCAATTTACATCCTTACTTTAGATTGGGGCACATGGAAGAACAATTCCATGCTTTTAGGTAGCCTTACATACCAGGGATTGTAGAATCCTCAACCTTATTTACAAATTTGGCCTTGCACTTGAAACCCTCCTCTCTTCTTCTTATCATTCTCTCGGAACGTAGTCTAGACTTATGAATAAATGGTGTTTTAAAATCATTTTGTATGTATTTAATTTGGGAGTACATTTTGGGTATTAAAGATGGGTTGGGAAAAATTGAGAATACCCCTCCCTAGTTAACGAGAAAAACAGTTCGTTTTGATATACGTGTGCATAGTAAACTTATACAAATTTTCCATTTTTTGCAAATTTTGATTTACATCAAAATGTTTACGAAATAAAAATAATGTTATGTGTGTCGCACCCTGGGCGTAAAAACTTTACTATTTTTGTCAATTTTTAAGAAAATAAATTTTCAACCCTATCGCTCTTAAATCTAGTCGAAACCATTTCCTCACACAATTTTCTACACTGATCGCAAATGCAGTCTTGAATTTTTCATTTGAGCTTTAGAAGATGCATTACGCTCGCATTACATTTTATGTGTGTTTCAGTTAAATTTTTACCGGGTGTTACATTACTCCCCCCTGCGATCATTTGTCCTCGAATGATGAGTAGAGGTAGGAATGGGTACACCAGTAGACTTAAAACTCATCTTGATCCTTAGTCGGGAACTCTCAAACTCTCATCTATCTATCACTTGTTACATCTCTATCTAAGACTCAGGAATGGAATTAAAGTAGTACCTTATTTCAAGGGAAGGAACTTTAATAGCGTTACAGATGGGAACATTACCTTCAACATCATCTTCATGTGGCACGAATAGGCTTAAGACTCATCTCAACATTCACATCTACTAATTTGTCTCTTGATTTTATCTCAATCAACAATAAACTTTACCAGAAATCAAGGATAGGCAAGCGACTCAACAAAAGACAATCAATTAGTTAAAGGTAATGAAATTTTCTCCAACATTCCTATCATTTGGCAAGAATAAGGATCAAGACTCATTTCAATAATCTATCCATCAATCTGGCCAGTCATAAGTCACTCTGGATAGATAATTAATTCAGATCAAGAGTAGAGATACTATTTTAGAGTTATCACTATGAAGCACGAATGAAACGATTTGCTTAAATACTTCAATAATCAGTCCTTCAAACTCAAGAAGGAAGCTATCAACTCTAATGGAGAATGGGACCATCTATACATAAAACTCTATGTTCAACTCTCAAGATTAGCACCTTGTCTCATTTCTACTCCCATTTGTTGCACTTTGCTCTATCAACTTAAGCTTACATCTCTTACTCAGATTTCCATCTGACCACCTCCTCCTATTCCATCAAGCCTATTTCTAAGCCACAAGATGTTATTCTCAATACTGGACTTTATACATCCATGGGGGATTTCATTAAAAGATCACTAGTCTCTTCACTACCTCACTACTCTTGTTCACAGCATTATTATGAAGTCTTCACTACTCTATCACCAATATTTCCATAATAATGACCCTGAATTCAAGTCTATCACTCTAACCACTTCAACTATATCTTAGAAGTTTCAAGCCTACTTCGCACTTCTATTTCCACCATTCGATGAGTTCTCACTCAAGGACCTACAAACATACTCTTACCTATATACTATTCATCATAAGGTTTTACCTCTCTCCTCCTTCCTATCTCTATCCCTATATGACACAAGTTTAATACTAATACCATAATAATACATTTACTCATCCTCATTACCCTCATCCTCATTTTGCTATTCTTCATTACAATTTGAAGTAGTAGGAAAACATTACTTACCCTTTTGCGCAAAACTTCAAACTATTGTCTCTCCATGTTAAAGAGCAAAATCATACCTCCGAAACTTGACACTCTACATCCTACTATCAACAATTGCATAACAAGTTGAGGGTCAGCACATGCGTAAGATGACATCAGAATCAAGAACTCTCACTCCCTATCATCAACCTTCACCCATCTACTATCATCAACACCTCTATCAAGGCTAGGAAGTTGGATTACTCAAAGATCAAAGAACAAAAGATCAGTAGCATAATTATAATCTTGCTCGTCTATCAAGACTCATTCTGAGTTCACAAAATCAGCATAGGACTAAAAACTCTTGGATTAATAGGGGTAAGATCAAGATTACTAAATGAATTTATCATTTCTCATCCTCAAAACTTAGCATGATTGGGAAACAACATGATCTGCATGGGACTAGGCCCTAGGTATGGTAGTCATACACTCGAAAGAAATGGAGTTTTACCTCCACTGAAGTATAAGGACTCTATGATAGTGAAAAGAATTGATATCTCATCTTGATCAGCTTATCACAATCCAAAAACTCAAGATCTACTTCGATTTCTAGCATCATCACCTCCCCTTAGCTCTCAAGATCCTTCTCTAAATTTGTGAATCAATTTCCTCTACTAAGCTATAAGCATATACCTACACATGATAAAGGAATCACTATCCCCAAGAATATGCATCTTAAAACCTTTTGTTATTCTATCACATACTTATAACTAGCAAGTCAGACTCCTTTCAATGATATCACTCTTAGCTTCGTCATGTCTCTATGGAACTCTGCCTCTTCTCTATTTCCTACTCTTAATAGCTTACAAAATCACTTTCCATAATTATTACAATATAAAATCTTCTTTTCCTTACTAATGCTCAACCTATGTGCTCTCCTAAACACTTCATTTATATAAGCCTTAGAATTATTAAGAAAAACTCCTCATCACCTATCCATAAAACCCAATCAACTTAGTTGCTCGGTATGACACAAAATGCATACCTTAACTTACTTCAAATTGAACTCATGGATATCATCTATATTCCTATAGTGGTCATACTTTGAGATTCACACATGTTTACACCATTATAGACACACATCTAAAGTCTCTTCTTATCTTTTAGTCTATCCTCGTTTTAGTAATCTCACCTAAGTGAACTTTTACCTTACCCATAGCATCACTTTCCTTATAACTTAGCATCTTTATATACTATGGCAAACCTCTGAGAGGAAATATCTAATTTATGACTATCACCCTCACGATACTATCTCTTTTT
This sequence comes from Solanum sejunctum, assembly GCA_025642045.1. Taxonomy (NCBI): domain Eukaryota; kingdom Viridiplantae; phylum Streptophyta; class Magnoliopsida; order Solanales; family Solanaceae; genus Solanum; species Solanum sejunctum. Next base: position 9,807 of record JAOTQJ010176361.1, read on the forward strand.
TCACCCTACTTCTCAGAATTCAAACTTAGGTTCTATTACTAATATCTGCATCTATCGCCTACCTCTATACCACTAACTTGCATCTACTAGATAATTATGTGGCAACATGATCTTACTAAAATCTCATAACGAGGAATAAATCATCACATCCATCCTTCACAACTCATGTACCGCGCACCCACTAACTATACCTCCATATCTGGGTAAGATTATAACTCTATGAATCTCATGAACTCTCACATACAATCATAAGCCTAACTTAGATCTATTCTATCACATTAAAAGAACTTTTTCCCCTGACTCAAGATTTACTATTCACCTTCAAATTAATACATACTACAATATATCAGCATACACTTCCTTCTAGTTTGGGCACACTCTAATACATTTTGACACTAATTCTCTCTCTATGTATATAAATCATCCTAAAAATCATAGGGTACTTATCACATTTTCATCAATCCTATGGCAATTAACTCATCTTCTCATTACTTACCTAATATGTACATGACTCTAACTATAAGCCTCTATCGATTCTCACTCTTGCTATCTCGTCCCTTTCTTTCTATTATCATCCTTCTAACTCTAGAATGATTAAATTCTACTTATACTTTATAAGACCTCACATCTCACTCTTAGGTGTTAGCAATAAACTCTATAAAGACATAAATTACTCTATCATGTGTAGCATCAGGAGCAATTTTTGAATAAAAGGGTATGCATACATCTAAAACTAACTCAAGTGCACGATTCATATGAGAATTAGTGAACTCTTTATAGTCAATTAAATTAGCACACTAGTTGGCTTCTCTCAAGCTTAGTGCAGTCTCTCTACCATCTGGTTTTACTTATTATGTACATGTCATCGGTAAGAGCTTTAACATTATCATTTCTATCACCTCATGAATGAGCCATAGTCAAAAGGTTTAGAGTAGCGCACCAGTCAGAAGAGAGCTTTTGCAAAGTCTCTAATGCACGAATTTGGAATCACAAAGAGGGGAGACAATTCCTAATGTCCTATGACCTCCTTGTGAAATGTGGTCGACAACACACACATAAAGAAAACTATACTAGACATGGCTTCATAGACTCTCTAGGACAGTAAAACTCGTGCTCTGATACCAAGTTTGTCACATCCTGGGGTGGTACTCAAGATGTGACTTGCACTCGAAGACTACTGCTAGTCCCCAAGCGGACCACCTAGTCTCATTCTTTCATTCAGTTAATTCAATAGTAGAAGCAAATAGCATAATAATAATAATACTAGTCTATCTGTGGGCTCAAGATATCACCACAATCTATCATAGATGAAATAAGATATCAAAATAAAGTGTAAGTGTAAAGAAAGAAGAGGGAAAGAACCCCCAATATCAACCATCAACATCTATGTCTATAAAGCCTCTATACTACTGTTTGAGATGGTACAATGATAGGCCATGGCTATAAAAAAATCATGTGAAAGGTTATCAAGCTAAATAAAGTAAACATCCTTCAAATACAGGGGATAACTCACCACTACAAGGAATCCAGAAAGCTCAGAAGCTTAACAATTGGGCTGTTGAAGTCCTCTATCTATAGAATTTGCATCCTAAAATGATGCAACGCCAAAAGGGCATTAGTACGTGTAATGTACTATATGTAAAATAGGCTAAAGTAAATGGAACAATATAGCAACCATTCATCAATTGCTCATCCTCACCTTAGAGTAAAGGACAGGACTCTATCACCTCACCATCAATCAAAACATCAAATAAGGATATCATCGGAGTTTTATCACGATGAAACCTATCTAGCAGTTTCTTGGATCTACACCCATCACCTATTAGCCGGTGATGGTACAATGATGAGATGTCATTGTGGCATCCACTCATTACCTTGCAGGGTGAAGGGCGTACATCAGGGGTTAATGATAATAGTAATACCTATATTGGGACAAAAGAAACATCCATTCTCACAATTTAATCCTCTGCTATATTCGTCATATATTTCATGAGTGTGAGTGGCACTCACTCTTACTCCTTTTTGGTGCTCAATACTCCTCCCAATACTCAATATGCTCATCTATCAATTCATCAACAAATCCATCACTTAACCCCTAATGGGCAAGGAACCTCACCTTATCTCATCATCTATAAACTCAAAGGGCAAGACTATCCTTTCAAGTTAAGAATAAATGTTCATTCAACTCTATTCATGTTATTTGTAGCTATTATAGTCATCAATACACTTACCTCAGGACTCAAACCCTGTAAAACATCACATTCAGACAATCAAGGCTCTAGACATCCCCCTAAGTTCATTATTTGAGTCTTTACAGAGAGAATTTAATAAGATCATCTCAAAATCACATGATAATGCAAGTGTATAGTAAACTCTAAATATAATGATCATCAATTTAAGATATGTAATATAATTTAAAGATAGGATTCAAGAATTAAAGGTAATCTTCAAGAAATTTTTAAGAAATCACTACTCAAGACTCTAAAGTATCAATTTACATCCTAACTTTACATTGGAGCACATGGAATAACAATTCCATGCTTTTGGCTAGCCTTTACATACCTAGATTGAAGAATTCTCAACTTTCTTTCGAATTTGACCCTAGACTTGAAACCCTCTTCTCTTCTTCTTATCCTTCTCTCCGAACATAGTTTAGAATAAGGCATAAATGTTGTTTTAAAGCCCTTCCGTACATATTTTGCTTAGGCATACATTCTAGGTAATAGAGATAGGCTAGGAAAAGTCGGGAATACCCCTCCTTGGTTAACGAGAAAAATAGTCCATTTTATATAGCTGTGCATCGCGTACCTATACAAATTTTGCCTTTTTTGCAAATTCTGATTTACGTCAAAAAGTTGATGAAATAAAAAATATTATGTGTGTTTTCGCATCCCAAGCATGTCGTGCCCTGGGGGAAGAAACCTTACTATTTTTGTAACTTTTTGAGAAAATAAATTTTTGACCTGGTTGGTCTTATATCAGGTCGAGATCATTTTCAGACTCAATTTTTCATGCTGATCACAAATTTGGTCTTCGATCATCTATTACAGCTTTGTAAGATTCTTTATGCGCACGATACATATTAGGGGTATTTTGGTAAATTTTTATGAGATGTTACATTGTGCCAACATGGAAATGACATTTCGATGTCTGGAAGGAGTGACCCCTTCTTCTTGGGGAGCATGAGGAGCCAGAGGGACCAGACCCTTCTTAGGCATGGGAGCTCTTTGCACTATTCTCCTTGACGGCATTATCTACAAGAGAAAAAGACCATCCATTAGGGAAAACAAATTTTAATACAAATCTAAAGAACAACACAGATCATGAAGAAGTGAACACATTTCGTAAGACACTTCATATCCTCCTATTCATAATTGTGGCGTGCTTTACAACCATTAAAAAGACTCTACTTGATGTGGTGTGTTGGATTTATAAGGACCATTAAGAGATTTTCACTGTTTGGATAGGTTGGGTATTAGTTTGGATGACTCTAACGAGGGTGATATTCAGGTTCGCAATGGGGCTAAATCTTCTGTGGGTATTGATGTCAAGGCTAAGCAAGATTTATACCCATCATTGGTTGAGTTGAAGAAGTCAGTTGAAATGACCCCCAAAAAGTTTCCCAAAATGTGCCTCAAAATGCATGAAATTTTCAATTTCATATATCACAAAATTCATGCGTGATATTAAAAATTATACTTCATATTATTCAGGGAACCAAAATTAATTTGGAAAGGGTCTAACTCTGATTTAAGAGTAAAAGAATGGCAATTATGATTTTTCAAGTGGCAAATTCTAGTGAGTTATCCGCTCCCCTGGCGTGACACGCGAAGGGCATGCAGATGAAGAGTAGTTATCTCCGCATCCTCTCCGCAATGTGGAGTGGTGTATTTTTCTGTCCAGTGATTTTCTATGTGGTCCAAGGTTTTTAATTCTTGAGGCCTAAAAGTTCCCAAACATGTTTTTACCTATATTTAGCCTTATTTCACCCTCATAACATCCTAAATATTTTCCAATACTCACTCACCCTCATCTGGAGTTTTCCTCCAAGGTTCTTCTTCAAACTTCAAGCCTCCATCTCCAATCTTCACTAAGTTCATCTCCAAGCTAAGGTATATGGATTTCATTCAAGGGTTCCTTTTACCCATGATGCGCAACTCCTCTTACTCAAATTTCATGATTTAAAGTTTATTTACAAATAGTGTTACTTATTATGAAATTCACTGCACGCTATGTTAAAGTTATGTGAAATTATGACAGTTTTACTATGTTTTAAGCTATAAATCTTGGACCTATTATAATAATTGATGAGGGGTTTTAATGTATGTTCCCTGAGGATTTTTCAAGATGTTTATTGATAGTTTTACATTGAATTTTCTTGCATAATTTTATCTCTATATTTCATAGTTCTATACTAGTATTACACACCTCTAAGTGTTTGATAAAATATTCGGATGTGATTTCCTGAGGAGTTGAAGGTCCAAAGCGTGAGATATGATATGATTGACTATATGATGATGAAAGGTTCTTATGTATATGATATACTCTATATAAAGTACTGCATTAGATCATACCCGATCAGGGGACAAGAGCCATGATAACCGAGGTAGGAGTTCGTACTTATCAATCATGTGAGGGGTTTGTACTTTACTACCATTATGATATGGTGTAATATTCATCAACCATGTGAGGGGTTTGGAGAACACTACTAGGGTGATAGGGTGAAACTATCATCAACCACCAAGGGGTTCATACCTTGAAAATCTTGCTTGGTCTCCTCTACACATATCATATCTTATATGAGCATGAGTTACTTAAGCATCTTTTACTTATGCATTGGTCATACATGCTATATTGTTATATTATGCCTATTGCTTAATATCATGCATTTTGATTATGATGCCTATCTATTATTGAATTGTATCCTACGTACTTAGTACATTCAAATGTAGTAACGGATACTCTTGCCTACATGATATCACCATGCAGGGTTCATAGTCCAAGTTCATCGTCCTCCTCCTCCATGTGGCTACTTCGATGCTATTCAATCTAGTTGGTGAGTCCTCCACTTCGGGGAGCCTAGTCTATGTTTCTCTTAATATATATTGACACATTCTTCTTTATATTTTATTTTGACTACGAGGGTGAGCCTAGTTTTTTTATCTTGGCCACCTGTCCTATCTATGTAGTAGAGGTGTTGTTGAAAGTGTTATGCATCTATGTTATGAGGCTTGACTCTTTGTCTCTTGAATTGATGTTATGCAAGCTTTACCCTTTGTCCTTTACACTTATTTTCCAAACTTTTACATGTTACTTAAGTATTAATCTCTCTCCCTTAGTCCCAATTTTCCCTATTTAAGTTTTTGGGTTATTTACATTACTTCCGTGGTCAAGGATGTGTAATGATATACAAAGAGGCTTATTTAGGGTTCCTTTGAGTTCTCCTTTCGCTGGTCATGACTAGGCCCTAGATCCAGATTGTGACAAAGATGGTAATAGAGCACTAGGTTGTTAGATCCTCAGAGTGCAACACAACCCTTCAATTAGGGTCTTATTCATGGTTTTGTTGTGCACCACAACTATGAGTAGTAGGCTATGAGACATTAGAGAAAATATTTCCCTTTTTCATGGCCTATGTCGTACTTTAGAAGTGAGATAGGGTTTCCCTCTCTAACGAATATTCTTTGCTCTTCTAGTTGATTATGCCGCATCGAAGAGGAATGACAAAGGAAGGTATGTTAAAGGTTTTGATGATGATTTATTCGAGTTTCACTATTTCTTTCATTATTTATTTTTGTTGCTAGGGATTCTTGTATGTATCGAGTTGTGATGTTAACCTTTGGTGTTTACCTCTTAGTTGGGTATATTGTTGCTAGAAAGTTCATAGGTGTTGGTCCCTGTTTGTATTACATTAGGTCTTGCCTTGTGGTTTGTTGGAGTTGGCATGGTGGTTTTTGATGTCATACTATGGATGGAATGATTTCTTGCATGTTTTATCTTCATGGATGGTAGGATCCGTAGAATTAGATATCGATTCCCTAATGAACCTATCCTTGAGTGGAAGAGTCTTGATATAGTGGTCAAGTGATAGCAAGGGGGTAGGTCCATTTCATGTCTTAAGGTACAATTAATCTTTAAGGGGTTGCATTTATCATCTTGTGAGGATTTGAGTTGTTGAACCTAAGTTGTTTTATTTTTAGAATTGTTGGTGGTGGTAGATGAGGCCTTGAATGTCCCTTTCTAATACTTTTAAATTAGGTTAATGTCTTATGGTTTGACTAGCACACTAGTTATGCCTATAAGTCTCATGATTAAGGTCTTTAGTACCTACTCTACTAGGCATATGGTGGTTTTGGTGATGATATGATGGTTTGTGTTCCCTCATGAGGTAGTGTGTGTGAGTCTTTTGAGGGTAATACAACAAAGTTTAAGGAAGAAGAGTGGATGCTAAATAGGAGGAATGGATATTTTGGTTGTAAGAGGTTGCCTTCCTAGATCGTGTAATGCCAGGTAATGGTATTAAGGTGAACCCTAGTAAGACGAAGGCTATTAGAGATTTGCCTTGACCTTGACTTCCTTAGTTTAGGAGCTTCTTGGTTTAGCGAGCCATTATTGGAGCTTGTGAGTAGGTTCTCTTCTATTGCTCCTCCTATGACTTAGTTTACCCTAAGTAAGGCCAATGTTGTAAACGATGTTTTGGGTAAGATGTGTTGATAGGCTAGGGAGGTTTCTATCTCTAGTGTTATTCCTTTGTGCTAATAGTATTCATGTGTGTGTCCCGGATGGTCATGTAAGTCTATAGTGGTTAGAAGAGATCTTTGAGGGTTGTCCCATGTTCTTATTGCATAGGAGTCTTGTCTTAAGATCTTGGATGAACTTAGCTTGATGTGTTGGAAGTCTTGAGGTGGTTTGGCTATTTGCATAACATGCTTTCGATTGAGGTTCGGGTTTTGTTCTAAAGTGGGGATGAGGGTGAGTGATATCCCTAAGTGCCCTTTTAAAGTAAGAGTAAGCATTTTTAATATGGGTGGAGATGTTTTGTGGGCTTGTGCACTAGTTTTGTCTATTGAGTTTCATGAATAGGGTCATAAAACCCAATATTTTAGTGGTCTCTAGTGAAGAGGCATTGATTTATTTAGAGATTGTGAATCATTTGGGGGTAGTGTTGCAAGTCTTGAGTATGATAGATTGTTTGTTAAATATGATTTTATGTATTGTGGATAGCAAGAAGGTGGTTAGAATTCTTTAATTATTACGAAATGAGTTTACATTATTTTTCCCCAGTAAGGCTAATGTTGCGGTCAGTGCACTTGGTAGCATAGCATGTGTTGTTGATGGTGGCAAGGAGGAGACTAGTGGGGTCCATCGATTGGTTAGATGGAAAGTTAGGTTGAGGGAAGTTGAGCATGGTGGTGTAGCACTCTTGATGGTTCTAAATCTTCTTTGGTTAAGAGGTCTAGAATAAGCAAAGCCTTGATTCTGCCTTATTAGAGTTGGATGTTTTGGGTGGAAAGATGATAGAGTGGAGGTAGCCTCCAAATGGGGGAGATGGTAGTTCGTGGCAACAAGTGGCATAGGTATGGTTAAGGTTGACAAATGAGTTATGGTTGTGAGTCCTTATTGGATGAAAAGGGTGTTGGTAAGGTTGCAAAATTTTGGGGATTGCCTACAGATAGGGGTTTGGTTAGTCTAGTTCTTCATGCTTCTAGGTTGATGGGACGTGTTGGTGACTCTAGTCCTAAAGCACTCTTTGAAATTATGGGTGATATGGAGGACATGTTGGCTTAAGGAAATGTCCTGATAGAGGTGTTGGATGGATAGCTGGAGAAGTTGATTACTGAGGATGTGATGTTCATTAAGGTCGTCTTAAAAGGATCATTAAGTGTGTCCAGGAAAGCCAAAGCAGTCTTATGGTAGCGATATTCAAACATTATTCACTCTAACTGATCCTAAGATAGCGACTAAGTCCTTCATGTGATTCCAAGTACTATGTTTCAGCTCCTATTTCATTCATATGCATTCATATTTAAGCTGACAAGTTTATGATAATTTTAAACTTATGTTAAGATTTTAAAAATGGTGTTTTAAATGTAATGTTGCATTCTTATTGGGGCTGATTTGTTTATGATCACTCTTGTTTGGTACATTTTTTTTAAATTCCGGGACAAATGTTCCCAAGGGGGAGATATTGAAATGACCCCAAAAAGTGCCCGAAAATATGCTTCGGAATGCCCAGAATTTGAAATTCCATATATTTCAAAATTCATGCACGATATTAAAAATTCTTTATATTCTTGTTCAGAGGATGAAAATTAGGGAAAAAGGATCTAACCTCGTTTTAAGTGCAAAAGAATGGCAATTATGATTTTTCAAGTTGCAAATTCTAGTGACCTATCCGCGCTGCTGGTACGACGCGCCAAGGGCGCACAGATGAAGAGGAGTTATCTTTGTATCCTCTCCTTGATGTAGAGAGGTGTATTTTTCTATCTAGTGATTTTTGGTGCGGTCCAAGGCTTTTAAGTCTTGCGCCTAAAAGTTTCCAAATATGTTTTTACCGATATCTAGCCTTATCTCACTCTCATAACATCCTAAACATTTCCCAATACTCACTCAAATACATAGCCATATTTTTACTCCCCAATTCAAGTCTCAAACCCTCATCTAGAGCTAAGGTTTTTCTCCAAGGTTCTTCTTCATGCTTCAAGTCTCCTTCTCTAATCTTCACCAAGTTCATCTTCAAGCTATGGTATGTGGGTTTCTTTCACCCATGATACCCAAGACTCCTCTTATCAAATTGCATGATTTATAGTTGATTTACAAATGGGTCTTGCTTATTATTATATTCACTACACACTATGTTAAAAACTATGTGAAATTATGACTATTTTGCTATATTTTGAGCTATAAATCTTAGTGCTACTATAAGAATTGATGAGGGTGTTACAAGGTGTTGGTTGATGGTTTTATAATGTATTTTCTTAACTGATTTCATCTCAATATTTCATGGGTTTATACTAGCATTACACACCTTCTAAGTGTTTAATAAAATATCCGTATGTGGTTTCTTGAGAAGTTGAAGGTTCAAAATGAAATATGGTATGATTGACTATATGATGATGAAATGAGCTTATGTATATGATATACTCGATATAAAGTGTTGCATTAGAACATACTCGATCCAGGGGGACAAGAGCCCAAGTAACCAAGGTGGGGGTTTGTACTCATCAATCATGTGAGGGGTTTGTACTTCGCCACTGTGGTGATAAGGTGTGACTATCGTCAACCATGAAAGGGGTTTGTACCACACTGCCAGGGTGATAGGGTGAAGCCATCATCAACCACCAAGGGGTTTGTACCTTGAAAATCTAGCTTCGTCTCTTCTACACATATAATATCCTATGTAAGCATGAGTTACTTAATCATGTTTTACTTATACATTGGTCATACTTGTCATATTGTTATATTATGTCTATTGCTTAATATTATGCATTTTGGTTATAATGCCTATCTATTGTTGCATTGCATCGCACATACTTAGTACATTCAAAAGTATTAACACATACTATTTCCAACATGATATCACCATGCAGGATCCAGAGGCCAAGTTGATCATCCTCCTCCTCCATGTGGCTAGTTTGGTGCTACTCAATCCAGTTGGTGAGTTCTCCACTTCGAGGATCATAGTCTATAATTCTCTTATTATGTATTAAGACACTCTTATTTATGTTCTATTTTGACTATTAGGGTGAGCCTGATTTCTTTGTCTTGGCCCCTGCTCCTATCTATGTAGTAGAGGTGTTGTTTGACATGTTATGTATCTATGTTATGAGCCTTAACTCTTTACATATCTTGAATTGATGTTCTGCAAGCTTTCCCCTTAATCTCTTGCCCTTGTTTTCCAAACGTTTAAATGTTACTGAAGTATTAGTCTCTCTTCTTTAGTCCCAATTCACCTTATTTAAGTTTCTTATGATGCTTTACATTTCTTCCGCGACCTAGGATGTATAATGATATTCTAAGAGGCTCATTTAGGGTTTCTACTAGCTCCCTATTCACCAGTCCTGTCTAGGCCCTAGGCTTGGGTCATGACATTGGTTACCAAAAAGAAGGTAGAGGGTTTCTTCAAAAGATGAGACAGTGTGCTTTGTTATCAAGATTGATTGTGTGTTCCATATATTTGTCATCTTACGGAGGTAATAATGGATGAATCCCATAACTTGAATTATTCTATTCATCCTGGGTCTACCAAATGTATCAAAATTTGAGGGAAGTGTATTGGTGGCATGGTATGAAAAAAGATATACCCAAGTTTTTATCTGAATGTCCTAATTCTCAACAAGTGAAGGTAGAGCATCAAAGTCCTGGTGGTTTAACTCAAGATATTCAGTTCCCACTTGGACGTGAGAAGATGTAAACATAGATTTGGTGGTGGGCTTACCCCGAACCCGAAGGCAATTTGATTCAATTTTGGGTTATTATTTCTTGGATGACTAAATCGGCTTATTTTCTACAAGTCAAGACTACCTTAAATGACCAAGATTATACAAGGTTGTATATCAAAGAGTTGGTGAGATTGTATGGTGTGACTAGATCTATCAAGTTGGATCGTGGCGCCAAATTTACTTTGCACTTTTGGAAATGATTCCCAAGAGGACTTGACACTAAGATGAAGTTGAGTATCACTTTTCATCCCCAAACCAATGGACAAACCAAAAGAACAATTAAACTTTGGAGGACATGTTGAGGGCTTATGTATTGGAATTTAAGGGTAATTGGGATGATCATCTACCACTAATCAAGTTTATTTACAATAATAGTTTTCATGCTAGCATTGGTATGGCTTTGTTTGATACTTTGTATGGTAGTAGATGTAGGTCTCCGATGGGGTGCTTTCAGTTAGGAAAGATGGCTTTTATTGGCCTTGATTTGGTGTTGGAGGCCATGGACAAGATGAAGTTGATTAGGGAGAGGTTAAAAGTGGCTTAAAGTCGCCAAAAGACTTATTCAAGTGCTAGGAAGAGGGATATTGAGCTTTATATAGGTGATTAGGTATACGTGAAGGTCTCACCTATGAACGGTGTAATGCATTTTGTTAAGAAGGGCAAGTTAAGTCCCGATATATACTCCCTTATGAGATTGTTGAGCGGATTGGGAATATGGCCTACAGATTGGATTTGCCTTCGGATTTAACTTCTATTCACCCAATTTTCCATGTGTCTATGTTGAGGAAATTGATTGGTGATCCTAGTGCAATTGTGCCTTTGGAAGTGTTGAGCTTGAGGTGGACCTGTCTTATGAGGAATGTCACGACCCAAGCCTAGAGCCTAGACATGGCACGGGGAATGGGAATCCAAAAGGACCCCAAATTAGCCTCTTAGCAAATTAATCACACATCCTTGGTCAGGGAAGCAAATTAAATAATAATAAGAGATATAATAAAAAGGAAAGCAGGACTAAGGAAAATCATGATATTCGTAAAAGAATAAAAGAGTCAAGTCCATAGCATAAATACACCATAATATCCAACAACACCTCTAACATGGAATAGAGCAGCGACTAAGACACTTTTCAGGCTCACCCTCATAACAAGTGTTCAACATAATGAAGTCTCAAACAAGGAAGAGTAATATAGATGGTGAGGACTCACCAATGCTTATCTCCGAAGTACCAATCTAGGAACATAGAGGATGCTCAAAAGGAGCTCTAAACCCTATATAGTAATATCATGTAGGCATAGAGTATGCGTTAGTACGTTTGAATGTACAAAGTATATAGGATGCATTGCAACAATACATAAGCCAATATAGTCAAAATGCATAATCATAAGCAATAGATATATAACCTCAATATGGCATGTATGATCAATGCTTATAAATAAACATGCTTGTAAATCATTCATCTTGCACAATATATATAGCATACTTTTGTGGGAAGCGACCTACCGACATGGACCAAGTAGCTACAACTTGGAATCAAAGGCATGACACCTCCTCGGTCAGGTGGATGGGAATGACACCCCACCCCCCCGCTAGGTATGGTCTACTTGCGAAGGCAAACCAAATATGATAACTAAAGATTTTATGTAAGGACCCCTTGAGTAAAGTCCCAATCTAGAGCCTCAATCAGTGCTAAGTAAAATCCCACGGAATACTTGAAATAATCATAACTTGTATAATTTTTAAGAAACATAGAAACATGACATAAGTAGCCCTTGAAACATGCTTGACCTCTAGTAGTGAGCCTAACTTGAACATGTGAGTAGATAATAAACATACATGAACCCTTAATTTAACATGAATGGCTCACAAGAGGTAAAATTCTTGAAATAGGGCTTCACTTGATACTTATAAAATCATAGATACTTTTCATGAATTCAATACATACTTGAAAGCCCTTAATCATAATGAAGTCACTCGACTTGTAAATCATGTAATAGATTATCAATAACTTGAGAATTCTTATCATGTCATTTTATCAAACACTTCGTGGGATGATGACACCTGCTCAAACTATGCAATTAAAGAATAAAATAAGATGAGTAAACTCAATGCAAATCAGCCCACTAACATTTAGTAAAAATACTCATGTAAGGTACCTTAAAGTCCATTATAAAAGTTCATGATAAAGCATAGCTTTATAGCTCAAAACATGCATAGTCTCAATCGACATAATCAAATAATAGTATAAGCTTGAAATAGATAGTCATGCATAATCAATCAATATTTCATAAAATCCCAGCATAATTTATTCTCATAATTCATAACAAAAGATACTTTTAGGTAATCCAACTGGAAAACATGCAAGTTTCATGAAGAGGGAAGGATGGTCTCCTTTAGTGAAAGAACCAAATGAATGAAAATACATACCTTAAGCCTTAAATTCTTAGAGGTGAACCAGAAGTAGTTTTATAGCATTGAAATGATTCCTGAATTTCCAAAGTTGAGTTTGAGATCCTTAGATTTGAATGAGAGAATTGATAGAGTCTTAGATGGATTTGAGAGATGGTTTGTGAGATATAGAGTTGTAAAATGGCTAAGTAAGGTGATTTCACATTTTAGTCGGCATGGGGCTATGACCCCAATGCACTGTACCAGTTCTCCTCTAGTCTGTGATGTGGACAAAATGTGAAGGAGAAATTACACTACTCCGCACCCTTACGCATCGCGGCCAGGGCACGGATACTCTTTGCAAATCAGCAATATTATTTTTTGCTATGGGTCCTCTAAATCAATATTATACCCTTTTTCCACTCAATTTTTACCCCTTATTGAGAATATGAAGTCGGATTATATTACACATGAATTTTGAGATGTATAGAAATTGCAATTATCGGCATTCCAAAGTACATTTTGGGGTGTTTCAAGGAAGTTTCGATTGAGATCATGTATAGGCATGTAAAATGGCTTTGCAATAAGGATGTGGCTTTAGTTAAGGTGCTTTGGAGGAATCAACATGTGGATTATTCTACCTAGGAGTTAAAGTTGGACATGATGAAATGATATCCTCATCTTTTCCAATCTACTGAAGCCTCCTATTGCAAATGGTCTGAATTCTTTCACTCATGGTTTTCATGGCATAACATGCAAAAATGTGTTTGCAAATGATTTAAAGATGTTTGAATGATTTAAAGATGTTTTGATATGAGCATTAATGACTTTATTATTTTCAAGGGGTGACCTATGCATTGTGAGTTTATGTTTGGATATTTCATGTTCAAGTCAAGTCTTTCAAGCCTTGTTCTAGCACATTAGAGAAAGAATGTTCCCAAAGGAGAGATGATGTAAGGACCCAAACTTTGTAAGGCCTTAAGGGTGTCATGACCCAACCCAGGGACCGTGATTAGTATCGATTGGGCACCCAGACAAACACTAAATAGGATGAAGTTAATTTAGAAAAAGTGTGGCAAGGAATAAACATAGATCCCATTTAGGCTTTTCATCGAAAGTTATGGGCATTTGCGCCCTCCAATAAAATACATTCTTTCAACATATTAAACCATTTTAGACTTTTACAACTTGCGGGCTCTACATACCCAACAGTCAAAATATAAATACATTTTTATAAAAGTACCAAGGAGCGAACATAGGATATATTTGGATCCAAATTGTGAAGAAAGAGGAATTTTGCAAACGTATGATGTTGACTAAGCTTAACTAATTCATGCCAAGAGATAGGATTTTTTATATACCTCGATTTATTTTTTCAACTAATTCCAATGCAAGACCAATCCAATTTATGCTTTCGGATGTCCAACGTCTACACAAATTACAATAACGCCAACGATTAACAACCAT
>JAOTQJ010176390.1:0-24096 GCA_025642045.1 Solanum sejunctum
TAAGTAAATATTCAGTATAAGTGGTTGTCACGGTGTCCTATCGGCACCATTCACGGCCCCTGGGTTGGGTCGTGACATTCTTCCACAGCAAAAGTTAAAGGTTATAGCAAAGTATGTTTAAAAATGGTATTTGGCAAGGTGGTGACTCTAAACAGAGTTTGTCATGTTCTAAAAATAAGAAAGAATTTAATTTTTGTTGGTCTCTTGATTAAGAATGGATTCAAATGTGTACTTGTTTCTGATAAAGTTGTAATTAGTAAAAATGATATGTATGTAGAAAAATTCTACCTCACTGAAGGCCTTTTCAAACTGAATATAATGATTGTTGAAAATAATAACGTTCAGGCTTCTTCTTATTTACTTAAGTCAAATGATTTATGGTATTCACATTTAGGACATGTAAATTATAAAACCTTGCAAAAACTGAGTAATTTGAATCTATTGCCAAAATTTGAAACCAAATAGTTAAAATGTCAAGTATGTGTGGAATCTAAGTATGTTAAGCATCTTTATAAGTCTGTTGAAAGGAATTCAAATCCCTTAGACTTAATTCATACAGATATTTGTGACATGAAGTCAGTATCTTCTCGTGGTGGAAAGAAGTATTTCATCACATTTATTGACGACTATATGTGATACTACTATGTTTATTTACTTAGTAGTAAAGATGAGGCAATTGAAGCATTCAAACAGTATAAAAGTGAAGTTGAAATACAACTTAACAAAAAGACCAAAATGATCAGGAGTGATAGGGGCAGAGAATATGATCTCCTTTTGAGGAAATATGTTTGAAACATGACATTATTCATCAAACAACAACCCTTTACACACCACAATCCAATAGAATTGAGGAAAGGAAAAATCAAGCACTTAAGGAGATGATGAATGCCATGTTAATTAGTTCTGGTTTGCCCCAGAACTTGTAGGGGGAAGTTATCAATATGACTAATCGAATACTCAATCGAGTTGTCCATAGTAAAACACAATCTATTCCATACGAAAAATAGAAAGGAAGAAAGCTTAATCTTGAATAGTTGAAAGTGTGGGGATGTTTGGCTAAGGTCCAGATTCCTAAACCTAAAAGGATAAAAATAGGACTGAAGACAGTTGATTATGTGTTCATAGAATATACTTTGAATAATAAAGAATATCAATTTTTGGTGTATAGATCAGAAAATTCTGACATTCATGTTAATATGGTAATTGAATCAGATAGTGCTGAATTCTTTGAAACAATATATCTATATAAGAAAGAACATGAATCATCTAATGAAGGACTAAACGGCCTCGAGAAGAAGCAAAGGAGAGTGATCATAATAAGGAAAATCCAAGGCACAGCAAACGTCAAAAGACCTCTACTTTCTTTGGATCTGATTTTGTAATATTTTTGTTAGAAAATGAGCCTCAAACCTTTAAAGAAACTATGACTACTTTAAAAGCACAATATTGGAAAGTGACAGTCAATAATGAGATTGAATCCATAACGAATAATTATACATAAGAATTGATTGATTTTCCTCCTGAAAATAAGCCCCTAGGGTCTAAATGGATTTTCAAAAGAAAAATAAAAGCTGATGGCACTATTGACAAATACAAAACGAGGCTTGTTGTTAAAGGATTTAGATAATGTGAAGGTCTTGACTATTTTGATACGTACTCACTGGTAACAAGAATTATGTCAACTCAAATGTTAATAGCATTAACTGTGGTGTACGATCTAGAACTTCATCAAATGGATGTCAAGACAACCTTCTTAAATGGAGCTTTGGAGGAAGAAATCTATATGGAGCAACCAAAAGGTTCATAGTTCCTGAAAATGAAAAGAAGGTGTGCAAACTTGTTAAGTTTTTGTATGGACTTAAACAAGCGTCCAAACAATGCCATGCGAAATTTGACCAAACATTGTTGCCAAATGGTTTTAAAATTAATGAGTGTGACAAATGTGCTTACATTAAGAATACTTCAAACAAATTGTCATTGTTTACTTGTATGTAGATGATATGTTAATAATGAGTAACGATATTGCTAACATAAATGCTACTAAGCTTATGCTTATTAGTAAGTTTGATATGAAAGACCTAGGAGTTGCTGACTTAATTTTAGGAATTAAGATTCAAAAACTCCTCAAGATCTAGTATTATCTCAATCTTATTATATCAAAATGATACTAGAAGAATTCAAGTACCTAAACTACAAAAATGCAAAAATTTCAATTGATCTGAACCTTGATGTGACTAAGAATAAAGGTGAAAGTAAGTGTCAATTAAATTATGCCAGAGTTTTGGGAAGTTTGATGTACATCATGAATTGTACGCGACCAGACATAGCTTGTACTCTAAGTAAATTGAGTCGGTACACGAGTAATCCCAACCAAACTTATTGGATGGTGATGAGACAAGTTTTGGGGTATTTGGAACATATTCAAAACTTCGCTTTGCATTATAGCAAGTATCCAGCAGTTGTTGAAGGATATAGTGATGCAAACTGGATTACTGGGTCAACTAAGACTAAGTCCACAAGTGGATACGTCTTTACCATTGATGGAGGAGCAATATCATGAAAATCATCTAAACAAACATGTATAGCTCGATCTACAATGGAGGCTGAGTTCATAGCCTTAGACAAAGTTGGTGAAGAAGCTGAATGGCTTTGGAATTTCGTAGAAGATATTCCATTTTAGCCCAAACCAATGGCTCCTATATGCATACATTGTGATAGTCAAGCAACAATAGAAAGAGCTGGGAGCATCATGTATAACGGTAAGTCTTGTCACATACGCCGAAGACACAATACTATTAAAAAACTACTCTCTAGTGGAATTATCACAATTGACTATGTAAAGTCAAAGAATAATGTGTAGGATCCACTTACAAAAGGCCTAACTAGAGAGGGAGTTGAGAGATCATCAAAGAAAATGTGACTATGCTGAGGACAAATCATCATGGTGGTAACTCTACCTAAAAGACTAGAGATACCAAGATCTAGGTTCAAGGAGATCAAACAAAATTATTAATGACGGTTCAACATTGTCAAAACTATGATAAGGTCCATTTTAATGATAAGACAATGCTCAGGAACAAGAATAAGGTAATATGATCTTTTAATAGTTTCTAAGTTTAATACAGGGTATATCAAATAGTATATTTATAGGATAACACATTTAGAAATCACTTATGTAAGTGTGAAGTGTAAGTCGCTTCAAGGAGAATCCAGTAAGACCAGTTCTCTATGCACTTATGAATCAGGAAGTGTTCATGACTGAAATGAACAAAACAATGAGAACCAAGACCAGTTAAAGGGTTAGTTGTGTGATTTATGTTGTCTAAATATACAACAAAGATCGACGGTTCAAAGATATTGATGACACCCATTTTTGGCCCAACATTTTTAAAAATTCACACTTTTTATGTTGAATTTTTAGTAGTTTAAAATACATTTTGGGATGATTTTAGATTAATTTCATAATTATTCTTATTCTTTTAGATGTTAAAATTTGAGTCAATTTGTGGTTCAATCAAATCCCCAATCCAATTTCACTTCAATTCA
Organism: Solanum sejunctum; assembly: GCA_025642045.1. Lineage (NCBI taxonomy): Eukaryota > Viridiplantae > Streptophyta > Magnoliopsida > Solanales > Solanaceae > Solanum > Solanum sejunctum. The sequence goes on from JAOTQJ010176390.1 coordinate 3,547, forward strand.
TTTTGAACACCTATTTTCAATTAAAATTCTATCCATTTCATTGAAGAATCAATTTCAACCATTCAATCCTTGAGATTAAACCATTGTTTCTTTTCATATTTATTTCTCAAACCCTAAAGCGAAGGCTGACATTTTCCCTTTCAAACCAGAGGAGCAGCTGTCACTCTTGTTCTCTCATCTCCATCTTCTTCCTCTCTTTCATAGCCCCGCAACCACTTATCTTCTCCACCGCCGATCTCCGACCAAAAGCAGATCTAAAAATCACCTAAAACTCCCGACCCACAAGCTAGCAGTCTAGAGCTTCGGAGATACAACAACAATACCAACGATCACGTCCTTTATCTGCGTTCTCCGGTAGTATTTATCCTTCTCCGATCAACATCACAGTGAGACATCAAGTACGCCTCTTTTGCTTTGTTATTCATTATCTTTGATTTTTTAATGTTACTGTTTTGTCTTTTGTTATAGTTAATGCATAACTTTGTTGACTTAGATATTTCTTGGCAAATCTTGAGTATTATAGTGTTGTCTTACTATTGTTTTTGCTCCCTGTTACTTTGTTTTTTATTATTGGAGTTCATTTGTTAAGATGATGATTATTTCTTTATTCTTTTATTTATTGTTTGGGGTGGGGCTGATATATTTGTGGTATTATTGGCATGCACATTGTGTTTTTCTTTTAAGATAACCTATGTTTATTTTAATTTGGAGGACCCACTAATTGCTTTTATATTTTTAGCATTTTGTTCAAGTTTTTGTTATTGTCCCAGCTGATGGTTGATTCTTTTAGTTTAGCACTGACTTTATTATTTTTGAGTATTCCCCAGTGATGTTAGATTTTCTTGGTTGTTCTTACTTTGCTTAATTGATTATTAGCTATTACGGTTAGTTTTTGATTAATTCCTATGGTTATCTATGTTTTCTTCATCTTTGGTGATATACTTTGCTGGTTATTAATTTTTCATTATTAATAAATTTTGTCAAGAATGATTTTGCATTAAATTTTTGTTATTATTTTTATTTTTTTTCTACTTCGTTGTTAGTTTTAAGTATTCTATGTCAATTTTGCTTTGGTTATTGTTATTACGTTATTATTATGGGATATTTCAAATGTCTTTTTTTCTTTTACATTTTAGTTAAGTTCTATTTAAGTCACAAATCGAACATGGCCAATGAAAAATCTATCCGTCGGATTTCGAGGCCTACCCATTCAAAAAGATGAAGAAATTTAGTTTAGACTAATGTTTATTATATTTTAAAATTCAAAGATTAGTTTAAGTTCATAACTTGTTTAATTTGGTCAATGACGAATCTATCCGTCGAATTTTGAAGCCTCTCCATTCAAAAAGACGAAAAAAGTTAGTTTACATTGATATTGATCGCTTATTATAAATTAATATCTTTGATATTGTGCAAATTAATAGGTAAATATGCACATGGACATATATATATATATATATTCAACAAAGGCACAACAAAATTTCAATTGGAATTTGGCAATATTAATTCAAAATCAACAATTTTATCGTGTAATGATTGGCATTGGCAATTGATATTAATAGTAGTCAAAAAGAAGAAGAAACATGTTTGTTTATTTTGGTGGCTTTAGACAAATAATATTTGGTTGTGACACTATGAAAATTAAAAGCTTTTACTATTTTATTAGATTATATTTTAAGGAATGCAGATAGTAGTTTAAGTTAACTTGGCCGATGAAAGATCTATCCGTTAGATTTCAAGGCCTTTTCATTTAAAAAAGACGAAAAAATATAATTTAGGTTCATATTTGTTACGTGTTAAATTTAAAATTTTAGTTGTAAATCATTCAAAATTAAGTAGTTCATAATTGAATTAATTATTTTGCTTAGTTAATTTTAAAGAAGCTTATTAATTGATTCATTTTATCAGGTATTTTAAATTAAATTTTTGTATTATTCTTGGCCTCACATATTTTTCCGACCCCGCGTGTTTTCTCTTTTCTTCTTGCTCTAACTTTTTCTTTTTTTCTTTTTGACTTTAACTTTTTCTCTCTTTTTGACTTTCTTTTTTTGTAAATGGAGTCCACGTATTCATATATTATTTGTCGAAATTGTCTGATGAAGAAATTACCATCAATTTTCAAGGTCTTCCGTGTATATAAGACAAATGCTATCTTTAATTATTATTTTTACTTTTTTTAATTTATTCATTCATTATTGTGGACATTATTGACATATGTTGAATTTAAGACGTCCCTCATGTCATTATTCATTTTATTGTTTGTGTACATCTTGTGATTATTATACTTATATTGTATTATGTATCTCCTCATCAAATTGAAAAAATGAGTTCAATTGGGACCCATAATTGTGGATTCTGAAGGGTGCTAATACTTTCCTCCGGAATAACTTGAACTCTTACCTAGAATTTTGGTTCGCGGACCTTTTTTGTAAATAATTAATTGATTTCTAAATTAAGTGTCGACTCCTAAATCAAATAATTTTTCTAAAATCAAACAACACTTTCTTTTAAATTCTTTTAATTTATTTATTTCTTACGAGTTGCCGTGATGTTACACCTTCGGGATGTCAATAGAATGGTGACTCCTCTGGGGATATTTCGAGGTTCTAACCATTATGAGTTTATTTTTTTCAAATTGAGGAGGATTCTATTATATTTATTTATTTATTTTATATTATATCAATGTGTATATATTGTTATTTATATGTCTATATTGTTTATGTTTATTCATTATTTATTTACTTATATGTACATTACTATCACATTCATGATTTTAATTGATAATTCTTAATTGAGCATAGATGTTAAAGTCAATTTCTTAGTGTGGGAATAGAATTGGAGATGATATAAGGTCGCGATTCTAATGTAAGATTTTATAAAAAATAGATGGATCAATGACTTTTAGGTTGTATATATATGCAAGGATCAATTCCTAGGTATTTAAGTATATTAGATATGATTTAGAGTCATGAGTGATCTTTTTTACATCAAGCCAAGTCCAAAGAATTTATAGCAACTAAGTTTTCGTATGAGTCAATAGAAGGGTCAACTTCAAACGATCATATCTCCTAAAGTATAATGAATTACATGACCCATAGCACATCAAATCGAAGATAATTGAATTAGCTTTCCAATACATCTAATTTTGCTTAATCAGAGTTCGGAGTAGAAAGTTATGACTGTTTTACTAAAGACCTACAGAGGTATCCGAAGATCCACGACAACTCCACGTCACAGACCAAACGCAGACCCTTACTGGATAAACTAATGACATTTTTTTCTTTTTATTTTGAGGATACTTTTATCATAAAACCTTTAGGGGTCTATTTAAGGTTCTAAAATGCATATAACGTCAGTTTTCATAATCAAAACCCTCTCCCTTCACTCCTAAACATAAATGCTCAAGGATCATCAATAAAGCCATCAAGTTAGAATTAACTTTCAAGATTACTCCTTAAAGCAAGTTATTCTTCATAAATTTTAATCTACCCAATCCAAATTTCTTCATCTATTCACGAAACTCTAATAGGATTTTAAATCATACCCTAGGGTTTCAAAAAAATGAATTCAAGAATCCGAAGAAAGCATTTCTTGATTCTTCTTCTTTAAGAATTGTGGTTCTTCATCAAGAACTCTAAAGAGTCTAAGTCAAGAATTCAAGAATCAAAGAGAATTCTTTCAACCAATATCCTTCCAAGTTTTTTCACTTTAAAAGAACTACCAAGATTGAGGATTTTCTTCAAGAAAAAGAGTATTCATCAAACTTCGATGGTAATATCAACTTTCCAGGTATGTAAGGCTACCTAAAGCGTTGGATTATGTTCATCGTCGTGTTCCTTCACTTACTTGAGTTAAAATCATGAGTATGAATCACATGTCTTAAATCTCGTGGTTCTCGAGTTTTAATTTCTCGTACAAGATTGAGTTTCTTAAAATTATTTGAGTTAAATTATGAGTTGTACCATTGTTATCTTGAATTATAAAAGTATTTCACATGAATGATGCATGAACCCTAAACTTAGCATTTTCCTTGCTTAGTGATTTAATTGAAATTGTGAACCCAACCTTTGAAACTAAGTAAGGTGAACTTGAAAAGTACGTTTTCGTGCTTCATGTATGTTTTCTTGCCTTATGTGTGCATGTAATAAGTATCCATTATATCGTATACGCGGAGCATATTAATATGATATTACCTGACCATAATTTATGAGAGTCTTGCATAATGTGGAATTAGAGTCTTGAGTTACATTGCATGGACGACGGTCCTGAGTTATTGAGTTGTTGAGTAATTGAGTTGAGCTACGGAGAACTAGGTTGACTTGTCTGAGATGAGTCGAAGAGATGAGTTGAGTTAATTTCAATGAGTATGATTTAATCTTGGAAGGACTATTGAGCACTAAGTTGGATGAGGAGAGTCACCCCAGAACTGCGTTGCCAGCGTAGGATAGTCGTTTCATCATAATACTGGCGACTCTTGTCCCAAAAGTTGAACGTCCTCTTTGGATCCTAGAGAGAAAGGTAGAGGTTGACGTGTCCTTTTCTGTAGCAAGTTAAGGACGGGTGATGTAACGATGCCATATTCATTGTGCATCACCAAAACTCATGGTGGTGGGAGTTAAGTCGGTTAGAGAAACTTTCAAGCAACACTTGAGTTGAGCATATCCTGATTTTCAAACTAAGTTGCATTAAACACTGAGTCTATTTTCTAAGCATGATTTTAAACTTAAAAACTTGCATGATTTCTTGAGTCGAGTTATGAGATGAAGAATTGAGTCTTGAGTCGAGTCTGTTGATTTATTTGAGCTTTATCTATTTACTTTTAGCCCATTTATATACTAGTACATTCTACCTACTGATGCCATTTGGCGCTGCATCTTTTCATGATGTAGATACGAGAGATAGAGGACTTCAGCAGATGCTCCATTGAGGTTCAGAGTTTCTAGATCTAGAGATTAGTGAGCCCTCTTTATTTTTTGGAGGAGCCTGTTCTTATTTTATTCAGCTCTTTATTTGTTGAGCGGGTAGCCATGGACTTTCATGGTACCTTCGAGATGATTAGAGTAAAGGCTTCATAGACCTAGAGTAGAGTATTATCGAGTATTTTATACTTAGTCTTGAACTATATTGAGAAACTATTTATAATAATTTTATCTTTTCTTTAAATGTTATCCTTGAGTATTTCTTCCGGTGTTGAGTAAGATGGACGATGAGGCCAAACGGTTCGCTCGAGGACTAGCAATAGTCTTTGAGTGTCAGTTACGTCCAGGATACCCTCCCAAGGTGTGACATGATGTTGATTTTTATGTTTTAAAAGCACAGTTTTGCGAACCTGCAGTTGGTTTGTTTATACAGTTGACCTTTTTTCTAATAAGTGATAATTTATTGATTTGTGATGCGTCCAATGATTGTCATGAATTTCAACCCTCATGAATTTATTTTTTCAAATTGATGAGATTTTATTCTATCATGTGATATATTTTTCTTTGTTAATTTGTCATTTATTTGTATATTGCATTTTTTATTTATTTATATATTTTAGTTGTCGACTTATGCATAGCATACCTTCCGCCGCTTGGTCATTTTTATTTCTTACTCAAATGAGGGTGATGTGGGTCGCAGCCGTTGAATTCAAATTTTTTGTCGGAGTACCCTGACGAAGTGAGTTGATCTCGAGGGGTCAACGATTGTTATCCTCCCCAGCCTGAGTAGTCCGCTTGGGTCACCGATCCACTTCAAAGAAAGCTCACTCTTAGTAAACCTAGGTTAGAGCATAATCAAATTCCTTATTTAGGTGCATTTTGCATATAAATATTGCATAGTTGGTCTCATTCATGTTTATTTTGATGTTGTGTAAATACATATATTTTGTTTGAAATGTGATTTTATCTGTTATAATTAGTTTGAACTATGTTTGACCTGATTTTTATTTTAACGGGATACGTACGCATCGTAATAGCTTGATCTTATTCTCCGTAAATTCTTTAAAAATAGGGGCAAATATATTTTAGAATGTCAAAAAAAAAAAGAGATTTCTTGTGTGTATATATGTATATATATATATATATATATATATTCTTGTATAAATATGTAGGCACCAAAATGGCTTGTCATAATCCCTATAAGCTTTTCGTTTTATTATTTTAGAAATAGGGACAGTTTTTTTAAGTTAAAAAAATTATATTTTTGAACACCAAATTTTGTTGAGTTTGAAACAGGGAAAGAATTTTTGAGGATTCATTTTTTGAAGAATCCTCAAAAATTCTCCCAAGATTGCATTCAAATGGTAGATTTGCACGACACCAACTGAGTTTGTACATATTCTAATTCTCGTATGTTATTTTCTATTCAATATGTGTCTTTCACTTTGTTTATTGTATATTTTATTTTTTTAAAAAAAATTATTTGATATTAATTTGAATAGTTTGCCTTTAGTGTGATTCAATGTTTATTTTTTTATTGTTTTTGTTATTTTTCTTTATATATATATATTTTAAGTACGCGTACCAGATTCTCATCTCTATAAGATACGTAAGCAACCCTTTTTTTTTTCATTTTTCAAAAAAAAAAAAGAAAAGAAAACTTAGACTGTGTGCATATTTTAGGTAATATTTTCATGAACTACTCATACCTTATTCTCATTTATTTGAGATACGTAGGCAACCCTTTTTGGATTTGCTATTCATTTTAAAAAAAAGAAAAATATCAAAAAAATAATTTTGTGCACGTCTTTTTAAAAGTTATATCTTTGATTCAATTGGGGTTATTACAGTTAGAAACATATAAATATTTGACAAAATGAAAATGATTGACTTGTAGTAAACCTATAGATTCTTTTTTGCTACCTCTCATTATATTTTTGTGATGCTTGAAAATTCTCTTGCACGAATTCAAGGTAAGAATAAAATCAATTTTATAGTTTCAAGTGCATTGTGTGGTGAGCATTAGATTAAAATTCAATTGCATCCCATTATTGATCTAGAAATTAGCCTGAATGTTTGTTGAAGTAAAATTCTGAGTAATATTTGAATTGAGAAATGATCGTAGGCCTTCTTTGACCCGTTTGTACATTTTAAAGCCTACCAAATATCCAAATGATATTAATCCTCAGTTTTTCCCACTTTGAGCCTAAAACTATTTTCTTTGGACAACCACATTTTAGCCATTACTCTTCTTAGTGTTTACATGCATTATCCCTCTTTTGGCCCATCCTTTTCGAGTGTACAAAAAATGTGCTATTTATGATAGAATATTCATGCTTGAAATTGTCAAAGATAAAAATGCTAAGTTTCAAATTTAAAAAAAAAAGTTAAAGAAAAATTATTTCTCTACAAGGTCATTGAAATAGAACAAGAAAATATTTTTAAAAAATTCAGAATCAGAAGAAAGGAATACAAAATGAAGCATTGAGCCGTTATCAATTATCAAAAGCACAAATTTAATATGACGTCCAAGAAAGGATTAAGTCACTTTATCCCAGATAAATATCTTACCTGTCCCTAAACCTGCATTATAAGCTAGTTACATGTCCTACGTGATCTCATTCCAAATGTTCTCACATTAGTAGAGACTTACATGAAGTTCAAGTATATGGTATCACAATTGCATGTGTTAAAACATCCTTCTGAACGTGAGCGTATTTCGCATGATGTCCTTAGATTAAATATTTTTTGCATATGTGAGAAATGACTTTCTTTAGTGAGGCACTTGACACGTGTGAATTGGTGTAATTCAACGTGTGGATTGGTGTAATTCAAAATCCTTGTGAGAAGTAAGATGAACAAATCATGTTGATACTTAAGTAGGTTTGACGTACCACTTGAATCTATAGAAATTATTTTGAATTAAATTTTAGTTGGAAAAAAGGAAAATTTTATGCATTTCTAACTATTGGTATCAATTATGATCAAGATTTAACTATTTTCTTTGCATTCTTTATTCTTTAAATTAAAAGAAAAAAGAGAAGCAAACAACATTTTCTATAATAATATCTTTCAAAGAGATTTTAGATTTTTTTTCTTCCTTATTTTGATATAAAAATGAGATGTTTATCTTACTTCATTGAATCATTCTTGAAAAAAAAAAGAAAATTTTACGCATTCCTTGCTACTGGTATCATTCTGATTAAGATTTCACTCTTTTCTTTACCTTTTTTATTTTTGGAAAAAAAATTAAAAAAAAAAAAGAAAAAACAAGAATCATTTGGGTTTGGTGATATATCTGACGGGATTTCAAAACTGGAATAAAATCTTGAAAAATGGTAAAATGCGCAAGAAAGGTGTCATCCCCAGCAAGGAAGATTGAAGATCATGCCAACACATGCAATTGGGGCAGAATTTTTGAGAAAAAATCTCAAAAATTCCATAATAATGTGAGATTCTATGATCAATAGTTCAAGATTTGTCACGAGATCTAACTAGACAATCAAGTACTGTCAAAAATTCGATACTCAGCTTCAAATGGTCTCTATTATGGCTATATATGCAAAATGACTCTAAGATCTCCATCATCGCTGAAAGGAAGCAGTATCATCCTACAAATGCAGGGACATCATTTTTATATTGCATTACCACAGGTACTAATGCTCGTTCGTATTTTATTTATTATTTTTTCTTATTATCATTGTATTCATTTTACATTGCACCATCGAAGGTGGTACTGCCATTGGCATTCATTCATATTGCATTTCGATGGCGGTAATGCTCATTCATCTCATCCATTCATTTTTGTTATCATTTATTTCACATCATTATCGGACCATCCACGTCGTTATAGTTAGACTACCATTTTATTTTTCAGTTGCCCCCAAAGGGCCATTTTATTTTCCAGTTGCATCTACAGGGCCATTTTATTTTTCACTTGCCCCCAGAGAGCCATTTTATTTTCTAGTTGCTCCTGGAGAGCCATTTTATTTTTCAGTTGCTCCCAGAGAGCCTTTTTTTCAGTTGTTCCCAAAGAACCGTTTTATTTGTTAGTTGTTTCAGAGGGCCATTTTATTTTTCAGTTACTCTCAAAGAGCTATTTTATTTTTCAGTTGCTTCTACAGAGCCATTTTATTTTTCAGTTGTCCCCAAAGGGCCATTTTATTTTTTATTGCCCCAGAGGACCATTTTATTTTTCAGTTGCCCCCAAAGAGCCATTTTATTTTTCAGTTGCTCCAGGAGCCATTTTATTTCTCAAGTTGCCCCAAAGGGCCATTTTATTTTTCAATTGCTCCCAGAGAGCAATTTTATTTTTTAATTGCTCCCAGAGAATTATTTTATTTTTTAGTCGCCCCCAAAGGGCCATTTTATTTTTCAGTTGCTCCTAGAGAGCTATTTCATTTTTCAGTTGCCCCTAGAGGGCCATTTCATTTCCAGTCGCCCCAGAGGGACATTTCATTTTTCATCCACCCCCAGAGGGCCATTGCATATTTCATTACCGAGAGGGTCATTGCATATTTTTATTGTCGAGAGGGCCATTGCATATTTCATTGCCGAGAGGGCTATTGTATATTTCATTATCGAGAAGGCCATTGTATATCTCATTATCGAGAGGGTCGTTCATTCTTTTTCATTGTCGAGAGGGTCATTCATTCATTTTCATTGCCGAAAGGGCCATTGCATTTTCATTGCCGAGAGGGCCATTGCATATTTCATTCAATTAATCATCTTTATTTGTCTTACCAACAGACATGTATTTTACCTTATAGGGATCATTTTACATTCATCCTACCGATAGGCATACATTGACATTGCTTTTAAGGATCATTTTCATTCGTCCTATCAATGGATATATATTTTTATTCTATATTGATCATTTTTTCTGTTCGTCTTACTGATGGACGTACATTCATATCCTACCGATGGATCATTCTTCATTTGTCCTGTTAATGGACATACATTCATTCTCTGTCAATGGATCTTATTTTGTCTTTTTAAATGACTCTCACCTTACTTCAGAAATCAGATGAAGATCGTTGACATGTACTGAAAGAGGATGACAAAAGTATTGAAAGTAATGCTACTTTTCTTTAAGTTTGTCTCTATTCTTGTCATAATATTTTCGAGAACATCCAAGACGATGCATTCTCATGTTAAGTCACAGGTATAAATCAGGTCAATAAAGTTGCAACAATGTGAATCTCTTGAATTTAGGAGCAACTTCTACTGCAGCTAACGCACTCCTATTGAAAGTCACATGTTTTGCTAAAATTGGGTTTGTCACATTTCTTTGTCTACAATCTCTTCCATCAATCATAGGATAATGTGTCGTATCCACTTACAAAAGGCCTAACTAGAGAGGGAGTTGAGAGATCATTAAAGAGAATGTGACTATGCCGAGGACAAATCATCGTGGTGATAACTCTACCTAAAAGACTAGAGATTCCAAGCTCTAGGTTCAAGGAGATCAAACAAATTATTGATGACAGTTTAACATTGTCAAAATTATGATAAGGTCCATTCTCATGATAAGACAATGTTCAGGAACAAGGATAAGGTAATATGACCTTTTAATAGTTCCTAAGTTTGATACACAGAGTATATCAAATAGTGTATCTATAGGATAACACATTTAGAAATCACCTATGTAAGTGTGAAGTGTAAGCCGCTTCAAGGAGAATCCAGTAAGCCCAGTTCTCTATGCACTTATGAACCAGGAAGTGTTCATGGCTGAAACAAACAGAATAATAAATCAAGACCAGTTAAAGGGTTAGTAATGTAATTTATGTTGTTTAGGTGTACAACAAAGATCGACGGTTCAAAGATATCACATCTACCGATTGACCAAGTATATCTGACATACGTTCACTATGGAAAGTTCAAAGGGAAGCCTATTTATCCAGATGCAATTAATCCTTAATTATAGATCACACATGTTTTTCATGCATATATTTTAAACAAGGGTCATTCCCCATTCATGTGGAAGGTTGTTGGGTTTATGTAATAAGTGTGAATTAAAAAAGATAGAGAGGAAATGAAGGGATAAGGAAAATGTGAGGGTAATCAAGTAAAAGAAAATGAAGAATCATTCTCTCTCATCTAAAAAAATAGAGGAAAAGTGTTGTCCTTATATTGGGAAACACTCACTCTAACTCTTAAAGAGTCAAGTAAAGGGGACCCCCTCGCGGCGGCGGCGGCGGCACTTGCTCGGCTTTGGCAAATGATATTTAACTAATCTCAAATTTTTTCCTTTTTTGATATTTAATTTGTAAACTATTTATTAATTAAATTAATTTACGAATTATTTAATTAGGTTAATATGTGAAATTAGTTAGTTTAACAAACTTTTAATTTTTGCGCGTAAATTTTCTCTAAACAAATATGATCGTTCCCAAAAGACATCAAACTTGTTCTGAATAGATGAGACTGTTCTGAACAGGTGGATTCACATCTGTTGTTCCCTATAAATAGAGACCCTTCTGTATTTTTTCAATCATTGAAAATTCTTCTTCTTCTACATAAATTTTCTTACAAATAAAATTCAACTCTGTATGAAAGTCATTGTTTGTTCTTGAGTTCACCGAAAATTACAAGAATTTGAGGTATCGCTATTCTGTAGTTGTTAATCTGTTTTATCCTAGGAGGAAATAATCTACAAATCTCGGATACAGTGAGGGGATTAAATTCCTTAAGGACACACAGTGAATCCTGTGGACTCAGATTTATTTGGTTTTATTTTTATTTATTTACTGTTTTTACAGTTGTTTGAATACAAAGGGGATAACAATGCACAAATATTAAAAAGAATATTTAAGGACATAATTTGAATAATACTTTTCACAATTACCCTTTGTGAAATCATAAATATAGTTTTAAAAATAGTATAATTTATCTCCTAAAAAATATAAAAATTTAATAAATGAAAGGGTAAGAAAAGATTCAAACATTCTTTTTGAACTTTGAACAGTTCAACTATTTTGAATAATAAAAAAAAAAGCTAAAAATTAAATTAATATAAATAGAGAGAGCATTAGGTACTAAAATAATAAATCATGAGATATTTTATGCTAAATTTAAGGCCACATTATATTGACATCACAAAATTCTTAAAAACGCGTTTGAGCAATTAGATTGCAAAAAAATGAAATGTGGACATTTTTATGCCAAATTTTAGGCTTATGATGGCAAAATTCCTAATTTTTCCCGACTTGATATATTTTGCTCTCTGTCTTTCGTGATATATCTTATTTAAAATATATTTTTCTCTTATTATATATTTGAAGGCCTCTTAATTATTAATTAACTCAATATCTCTTATCATATATTTTTGTCTATCTATTTTGTTTAAAATATATTTTTATTTTACTATACATTTTAGGATTGCTTGATTATTAATTTATCTAACACCTCTTTATATATATATTTTTTACTTACCATATATTTAAAGGCTTACTAATTATAAAATAATGATAAAAACATATTTTTTTAAAAAATTAAGAAATTCTAAAATATAAGTAAGAATTCTAAAAGATGTGTATAGAACGTTCACCAACAACCTCAACACTGGTTTGTGCTGTTTGAGATGATTGTTTTCAAGTTGGCTGAAATTTTAAAGCACAGTAAGGGATGTCCGTTTATTGGTGTAATATATTATAAATATAATAAATTATAATTGAAAATATAAATAATAAAATTGAAAAAAAAATTATTTAGGCTGAGGCATGGATATCTCACTCTCTTTAAGGAAATTTAAGTTCATTGTGGTATAATCTACACCGATCTAGCAGTAATACATTTGACTTGTCCCCTCCAAGATACAACAGCCCAACAACGTTGTATGACTCAAACAACTCCAAATTAGTTGAAGAGTTCAAAGCTCCACACAAAAACATCTTTCTTCAACATATAAATATTCTCTTTTATAAAGTGAATATAGTTGAAGACTTAGAATATTTTTCATTAGTCTGAATTCACTGTTTCACTATTGCACACATCACCACACTATAATATTTATCCACACACCTCTCATTTTTCTACACAACATATTTTTCCTTCACAAAGGAAGAACATCACAATTTATAGGTGAGAATTCATCCTTGTCTTGAATAGGATTAATGTTGATAGTATTGTAGGTATATGAATGGAGGAATCATGTCTTGGAGATTACATGAGTTACAAGACATAAATGAGGTAGGATATAGGTTAGTAGTTACATGAGTCACAAGACTTTAATGGTCATATAAATTATAAAAAACTAATGACCATAAGAATTCACAAACTAATAGTCATATAAGTTACAAGAACTAATAACCATTTCTCTCACAATTTGTATCACTAATAAATGCACATAATATTTTATTTTGATAATAAAATGCATATACACCAACACCATTTAATTCATATGTATTTTGATGAATCATTCATAATTTTTAAATGTTTAAATATGAACTAATCTATTTTAAGAGCTCATATAAATATGATTTGAAAAGGTCTTGATTATACTAAAAATATATTTATTTAAAATTAGGAGAGTAGAGGGGATGAAGGGATGGGGGAGGGTGGTGAGAAAAAATTAACACTTTTTTTTAAAAAAAATTATTTTTTCTTAATTTCGTATGGGCGGGGTTGAAAAACTTTTTTTTGAAAGAAAAACAGATTCTTAGTTTTCTTTAAAATAATTGGGAGTGGGATTGGGATTGAGGGTGAAATTTTTAATTTTTTATTTGAAATTTATTTTTAAACAAATAGGTGGGTAGCGTAAGGGTGATAGGGTGGATGATTTTTTTTAAAATTTAAAAATTAGAGGGTGGTAGAGGTACACGGCTGGACCGGGAGGTGGGGGGGGGAGTTGGTGAGGATTAGGGTATAGAAGTAGAAAAACTGAAATTCTTTTCGTATGAAAAAGTAATTTTTTTAAAAAATAATTATTTGAAAGTGTGTTTAGGTGGATAGGGATTGAGTATTAACGGTTTAACTTTGATTTAATGTTATTTTGACTTTAACAGATTAAAGTGGATTAGAATCATTAAACTTAATCTTAATTTACTCAAATTCATATTTACTCATATTTTACATGAATAGATTATAATCTAATCAATTTTAACGTAATCCATTTAAATTCAATCTAATCCAATGATTTACCATCTCTAATCAAAATCAGGAAGTTGCCCGCCATACCAATCTGGAGTAAACAGAGATATTCAAGTTAAATATTTTTGTAATGTATTTGGTTCTTAATTAAGTTAAGGTGGAAAACATATGTCCTGTATACCTCCATTATAAATATGTTGTAAATATACTTGTTTTATGTTCAATATGCTTAATTATAATTCTTTTTGAGGTCCACAGGAAACAGGCTCTCTACTTCTCTGAGGTAACAGTAAGGTCTGCATACATTACACCCTCCCCAGACTTCACTTATGAGATTATACTGGGTATATTGTTATTGTTGTTGTTTGTATGTGTTATACTCTCACAAGTTCTAAGTTTTTTTCACATACATAAATATTTATATTCTTTATTTTTCATCCATTTTTTTTTTACAAAAAGATTAGAGGTGTCGTCTTATGCATAAGCGCTGCACCTCAAATTTTATACATGAAGATACTATATTTACGTCGAGGATTGGCATATAATATTTAGTAGAATACTGGAGAGGTTGAAATAGTCTATGTTATTATTGCAAGCAAAAAAATCATTCATAATCTATCTATCTATATATATATATATATATATACACGGGCTTAGGAGTGACATGGTGAATCAAAATTCGAGAGTCCCCAAACAAGTCTCATAGCATCTATATACACATCATTGGTTCGGAAGAACATAATTAAACAACAAGCACATAGTTCTAAGGAAAACGGAGCTTTGGACTCAAGCTATGATAATGTCATAGGGATAAGGATTTGCATAGATTCACATACAACATAAGAACTAAGGGGCGGGTAAGTATGACTCACGCTATGGGGATAGAAGGGTCTTAGGACTTTCCACATTCCCATATTTCATAAACATAACATCATAGCACCAACAACATGGGTTAGACACAAGCATAGTTCCATAAGCAATAAGTATAACACATAACAAGCATGTACATATAGTTTACATGATGCCCAACAATGCCTTTAAGTCATAGAATAGGACGAGGGCAAAGACATGTCCTGGGTTTACCCTCAAAGTAAAGACACATCTCGAAAAACATAATAGGTAGATAGAAAGTGGGTCTTGTCCTTGGAATAAAGGACTCACCACTAGCAAGCTCACAATCCAATCTAACCGTCAAGAGGTTGATGATGATGGTCTCTGATCCCTACATGGTTAGATAATGTAGACAAACGTATGTGTTAGTATGTTTGAATGTACTAAATATGCAGACATGCCAATGCTTACGAACATGTTAACCTGCACTTAATGTTAGATGACAAGCACACATATAGAGAAAGAAATATATAGGAAAGAAGGTAATATCAATATGCCATGAAATACATGATGTGTAAATGCCATAGTACTTCAACATACGGGGATGTGACCTCAACTGACATATAAGACCAAGCGAGTTACTGCTTGGAGAAGTAACTTTACTTTACGAGCCTCCCATTTCTGTAACGATTTTCATAACATAATTATCACTTAAAGGGGCATAAACATGAACCTACGTTGGCACGTAGTTATGGGACTTGAGAATTTATATAAGGACCCTTGAGGATAGCCTCCCTCACAAAAGTCTAGTCGGTGCTAAGTCATCATCCCACGAGAATACATATACATATACGTACTTGAAAAAGAGGCATAAGTCTTCTCAATCTTCATCATGCATACTTAGGCTTAAAAGCGAAACACACTTTATAATCATGCATACTTGGGCTAAAAAACCAAATGGTACTTCAATTCATGAATGCATGCATAGGAGTAGCTCATCCGTACTTGCACATGTTGGTGTAAACACCGATAATGCTTTAAAAGTCATATCATAAACATTATGTGATGACATGACATGTCATGCCATAACCATACTTGCTTAAAACCATAGTCATAATCATAATTGGGTCTTAGCACACATCATAAATCTCATGAAAATGCATGTGTATGCCATGATGTATGAGAGAATAGTATGGGCAATAGAGATTCATATTTAAAATAACATAATAAGATGAATCCATATGAAATCCATGAAAAAATCAATACTTAAAAAACATACTTAAAATTACCCATGCATAGATTCATAAATTAAAGGGACATGTATATTCAAACCTTCATAATATTAATGTAAATCAATATAATAAGGCTTAGATCATATTAAAAACATCAATTAAACACAGCCCATAACTCAATTTAGTCAAATCAACACTAATTTAAAAGACTCATATTCAAAATAAGCTTAAAATTCATTAGTTAAGAAGTAAGAAGTTTTTTGTGTCTTCATGATTAAAAGGAATCATGAATCAATCCCATATACCTTGAATAAATAGAAGAATTAGGATGGAATTGATTTGAATTGAAAGCTCACTTAAAATCCTAGCTTAAATCACCGAGCTTAAATCCCCATACTAGAATTTGAAGAGAGAATTTAGAAATTGAATTCTAGAGCTTGAGTGAATAATGAGAGTGAATGAGTATAAAGAGCAAGTATAATCTAATTTAGGGGCTTAGAATAGGTGTTAATTTGGAAAAATATAACTCAATTTAATACTTAATTAATTTAAGCACAAATCATATTCTAGAAATTTTAAAAAAATCACCACATAATTTTAAGGATAATTAAAAAATCAATAAATATTTTAAAAGACCTAACAAAAAATCTTTTAAAATATACCAAAAAAAAGGTTCGAATCAATTTTCACTTTAAAAAGAACTTAATCACTCAAAATGACTGCTAACATGCGATTGACAATGATTAAAAAATTAACTAACTTTTAAAAGATTTGAGTGTCTTTAAAAAAAGTTGACTAATTTAAAGAAAAAATTGACTAATTTTGAAAAAAAATGACTAAATTTAAAAGAGTTTGACTAATATTTAAACCAATTTTACAAAAATTTTCACCAAAATCTAATTTTATAGAAATAATTCTAACGCTAAAAGAAATCATTAAGATGGAAATTAACATAAATGGCAAACATATTGGAGAAATTAATTAGATTAAATAAGCAATTAACACAAATAATGTTAAAGTTAGTAAACAAGATAACAGGTATATCAAATAAATCAATTTACAAAGAAATAATAAAGTAAATTGGGCTTGGTAGGCGCAATTTCCACCTGCCCTAATCTCTACATAAGATTGGGCCTACCTGGCCCTTTAAATTTAATCATCTGCTGCCCTCACGTCTGGGCCTTTGGCCCATCTGCTACTACTGCCCTTCTGGGCTTCTAACTCATTTCCCTGCTATATATCAGTGTAGTATATACACTGTATACCAGTGTAAAAATACAACGTTTCAGCAAGCTATTTTCCTGGAAATTCGGCCCACAAGGCCTCTTGGGCCGCCCCTGCTGCTGCTGCTGTTAAATGGGCTTAAGGCCCATATCCTGTGATATACACTCAGTGTATATCTGCTGCATATTAGCGTATACCAAGGTATATAGGCTGATTTTATACCTCCAAAACTCGTATTCCAGCTTTTGAGAGACCTATAGCAGCTTCCTTTTGACCATAACTAAGACTTGACTCGAGAGAATGCAAGGATAAAGTCCCAACAGACACGGAAAGGGGTTCACATACAATAAAACAAGTAAACTACGTAAATAATGATTCTAAAAAAAAACGTTAGAAAACAGTAGAACAGCAAAATCCCAACAGCATATAACATTAGTAACAATCATGAGGAACAAGAACAAGCACAAGTAAGCAAATGTTTGACAGAGTCTAACAGTTAACTTCCAAAAAAGATAAGTTTAAAGATGACTCTATTCGGATCAGGAGAAATAGCTATCTAGTTTGAATTCGAAGAGATGCCAACAACAAAGTTGACCAAACAGTGCATTCGATAGATTACATCCACAAGGCAAAGCGACTACATCTTCAAGACACACAACTTCATTGAAATACAGTGTAATAGGCCAAGAACGAGAACCTAGCATGATGTGCTTGACTGATTAAAACCAATAACACATCTTTCATAAAATTGACGAAGGATAAAGATTTTTCAACAATTTTGCTTCTAAAGCCATACAATAATGATTGTTCAAGCTAGAAAAATGAAAAGGAGCCAGGCGAAACTTAATAAACGTATTGGAATCTGGAACAAAGAGTTAGAAAACAGACAAGAACTCAACCCAAATGATGATATGACCACATGATTGACTAAGAAACAAAAGCCAAATGGATGTATAACAGATGACTCTTTAGCTCACTAAACCAACTAACTTTTACTGTAAACAGCAACACAGGGACAAGTCAGTTACTACAGCGCAAGTTAAACCAGTTTTGTATCCCCTTAAAGATGCTAAGGGAAAGAAGATCATAACAGATTCAAGAAAAACATTTGAGCACCCAGTTTTGACATAATAACCTCCAAGTAAACCACAAACTGAAAACCAAGATGAAGCCAAGGGAAACACAAACATGACAGCACCACTTGACTTCACCCCCTGAATTAAGAGTTGGAACCTTGGATTCTTGAAAACATAATCAGATAGAGATATAAAGATAAAACAACTCAGAACAAACTGGTATGGACTCATAACAAAGTAATGGTCCACTCACTGAACCAAATACCAACTGTGAACAACAAAACAGAGACACAACAGCTTGCACACCACTACTTAAACCATTCACGACCCTTTAGAATATTTGAAAGATTTCAAGCTTGAGAAATACAAACATCTCAGCATATTAAACACAAATGAAACCCAAATTGCTATAGCTTGGAGCCAACGCAGTGAAATCAAAACAGCTGATTTCAGGATCAAAGAGACAAGACCTTTCTCGCTTACAGTAATCCTTAATGCGCTATGAATCATAAGAGCAGGTTTCAAGCAAGAAAACTTAACTTTCAGTTCACACATATGAAAGCAAGCGCTCCAGGAAAAGGAAAATGCAGATCAGAACTCACGTTAAAGTCATTGTAGCTAAAAGCATGAACCATGAGGAAATGACCATTTAAGACACTACTTGACTGAAAACTTGAAATCAATTAACAACACAGAGCTGAGCGAGAAGAGCCGAAATCTTCACACAATACAGATCCTTATCACAGTAAAACCACAGCGTCGATACAACAAAACAGAATGTTCCAACAAAACACAGCCATCCAAACACAGGAATGCTGAGGAGAGAACTAGACGGGGTTTCAGTCATCTAGAATCTACAATCGATGCCCCAAAATAGGTGAGAAGCCATGACAAGAGACTGTAAACATAGACTTTAACAGACTCGAATTAGGGGCTGAAAGATTTGTTAGTGCCATTCAAGCTAAACGAAATAGATGCTCAATATATGCTTCATGAGATTGCACTAGTATTCCCAAAACCTATATGAATGATATGCAAAGAAAAAATAACCAGACAGTGACATTTACAGCCAACGAAGGGACAAACAGCCACTATACTAGATATCAAAAGCTTAACGAACAATTCATCAGTAGCAAATATGGCTAGAAGAAGACAGAAACGAAATGGTACACAACAACCCAAAACATTCACATGCTCAACAGTAATATGACTGAAACAAAGGTGCAAGATAAGAGTGAACTCAACCAAGAATCGTAAGTTCACAGGCCATCTCAGAATAGCACAAACGACATTTTAAAACATCACTTAACTGGAAAAGCTTAAAATCGACCAAGGAATGACAGAAGCATAATGTAAGTAAAACTGAAACTTAGCATGAACTCACGCAACAGCTGGTAACTTAAGACTTGAAATTTGAGAGATACAAGACAATAACAATATGCAAACGAACTGAATAACAAGGTTAAATGAACTGTATTCAGAAAAGGAGAGTAAACAGTATCGATCAGTCAACAACAAGCCACAGTGTCATCTTGCTCTAACAGAGCATCTTTAATCAAAACGAGCTAAATGCAAACATGAATGACCTCAAGATAGCTTCACATTCACATTCAGACACAATATATGAAACTCAAAACGAAAAGTGAGATTTAGGTATTACCTCTATTGAAACAGCGACAGAGACTTGAGTTTGAGCCGACCTTCCACACCGGATGGAGCTTTGTTTGAGGACGCTCAAGCTCCGAGAGTGAAAATCCCTTTCTGAAAAAAATTGGCCTTTCAAAATAGAAGAACCAAAACCGATTTGAGGTCAAGGAACAGCTACTGAAATCGATTTGAGGTTTTCTCTGGTTTTCCGGTTGTCCACGGCTTCGGGAATCAGTTGAGTTTTTGCTAGGGTTTTTGAATCATCGACCCACGGCTCAAGATTTGAATTTACTATATGCTTTTTTGTGGGGGGGGGGGGTTCGGCTCAAGAATCACCTCTCAAATGGTGAAGAACATGAGTATATATAGCCCCAAATTAGGGCTTAAAACGGGAAGAAAAATCAGAGGTCATTTCGGGAAAATCCGGGGTCGATTTTGGAGCTCGAATTTGAAATTAATGAAAGGCTGGAGGCTTGGAGACACATTTTGGAGTCCAAAGGTTTCCAATTGAGCAGGACCAAAACTGAATAC
>JAOTQJ010176400.1:0-39137 GCA_025642045.1 Solanum sejunctum
TGTATAGAGGTCTGTGGATACTAGTGGGTAGTGGGTATGTGAGATATACTTGAGCGCATAGTCTAATGCATGCATTTGATACTTGATCTGATGGCGATACCGCATTACTCTATGTTTGGCATGATTACTAGGCGGCAGGACCGCAGCGGTGACCTTATCGGCCCGCATTAGTTGTACATATATATGTGTGTTGTTTGTACTTTCTGGGAGCTGCTGCAGGTGAGGATAGGGCATAAAAACAGAGGAAAGTTTGCCGAAATTTTGGTTGAATTCTTACACTTTAAGTTGCGGTTTTGCGATTTAATATTGGTTTAAGTGCCTAATCGGCACGAGACATGGCCCCGGGGTTGGGCTGTGACATGGAGCTAATGGAATCATTAGAATTCAACTCTGAGGCCATTTACTAGGACATTACCTGAAAACTCATTTCACAAGTATAACTTCCCATCTAACTCAAGAATTCACATAATACACAAATAACCCAACTAATAGCCATTCCTATCATCATAACAAATCACCAATGGCCTGAGGTCATTATACATATACTCGAATCAACAAAAAACCACAGAAATGACCCGCAGGGTCATTACAACCCTATAATTCCGAAATATACCATTACATCTTATTTAACTCCCTGAGCTAGAATTGCCGACACCAATCAATTAAATCTAAATTTTTCAATAATTTAATTAATCAACAAATCTAATACTTTATTACCAGGCTTAACTTATTTCACATGATGGATATAAAATTTACTTACAAATTTTTTACGTTAAAAATTCTAAGCAACTATGAAGGGGTGTCTTCACTTTGAGATTGAGACATAGTTCTATCGACAAATTATTATTTCACTAATGTGATTTATCGTTATCCAATCTATTAGAAATTTATTCACTCACTAAAAAATTTCACTTTTTAATAGATCAAGTTACATAAATCATAGTAATTATATTAAAATTAAGAGTATAAGTACATATATTAATCAGAGAATTTGTTTATAGATATTCAAGAATAAATAATTATCTTTAATTCATTTGATTAATACATTCAAAATATACTAGCAAAAAAAGTTAAAATTTAATCATTCCCATAGTAAAGATTAATATATTTAATCAGTACTGCAATCATCAAGATGTTTATCCTTCTTCATCTTTGATTGTAAATATTAGTTTATAACTTATATGAACAAACGATTTTAATCTTTTGTGTGTAAGTTAAGTTACTCCATATAGAAAATTGTCTACTATATAAGCAATGGAATACATCTATACACAATGATCTATTTAATTAAAAATTATATTATAAGAATATAGTCTTTACAAGGAATTAAATAAAAAAATTATTACTCAATTACATGGTAGTATATTCTAATTGTCTCCCACTTAGACTCATAACCACACGTTCCCATTTTAATACCCATTTTGTCATAACCTAAGTTAGTCCCTAGATACTACAAACAATTGAGATTCTCGTGAAAACTCCAACATGGACTTCTCAGCATATCATAAGCATTCATAGGCAAACAATTAACAAAGCAGATGATAGGTATAAGAGCTAAAGTGTGGTCAATGAAGTAAATTAACTCTGCAACATAAACTCTTATGATATCCAACAATATCTCTAACATAGACTAAAGTATATGGGGCTAAGACATGTTTGTATTTCACCCTCAAAGAAAGTACAAAAGAATCTCAAAATATCTCAAATAACATAATATAAAAGCTAGAAATATTAGGCTCATCCCCAGGTCATGAGGACTTACCAACAATCTTCAAGTCAATACTGAATCTAACCACAAAGGTAAGGAGGAGGATGATCACCCATAGCTACATTATAATATAATATGGGCAAAGAAGTATGCATTAGTATGTTTGAATGTTCTAAGTACGAATGCAATGCTTGTAACATAAGATATGTAGTGCAAGACCAAGTAAAGAGCACAATAGAGTACGATATGTAAAAGCATAAGTAAGTATATAAGTGATTAATGTACAAATGAATCATAGATAGTGTCATATAAAGTATCATAGAGAGCAAGCATATGTGTGCTAAAATTATAATCAATAATAAGACCATGCGAGCTATATTATGAAATACTAATATCTATCCGTACATAAGAGGAAAGGGAGCCTTACTAGTCAAGTTAAGACTCTACTCCGCTAAGCGAGTATCATAATCATAATTTTATATGTGGATTCACTGGGTAAGTTATATTAGCAAACATAATTGTACGACAACACATACTTATGAGACTAGAAGCTTCTACTAGGAACTGCTTAGGTTGTATCCCTGTCTCAAGTCTCATTCAATGCTAAGTCAAATTTTACAGGATACTTATATAAAAGCATACTTATTATAGTTTTATAATCTTGTCATAAGTTTTAATTCATAGCTTTTATAATATATCATGTAGGAAAGACAATTTAAGGTAATCAATCTAATTCATACAAAGTCTATTTCAAACAATACCTCATTCTCATTTAACATATGTAATGTGGGTGTAGGCCTTCTATCATTAAAATTTTTTATCTTGTTAGGGTCTTAGATATCCTTATTCGTTAATTTTCTTGAACACTTGAAATCTCATAATCATATATCTTAAGTTGAAAGTTAGGACAAAGTATGGTTTAACAATTAATAAACTTAAAATCAAGTAATTAAGATAGATTTATGTATAATTATGAAAATGAAAATCAATTAAATCAAAAATAAAAGAACTCATATGCAATTTCATAAAGCCTAAGTAGCATATAGGAAAGTTTGCTCGTAAATCATATAATTTATGTAATGCAGTATCATTCATGTATAATTAAGTATGAAACAAATATAAATCAACAATTATAGAGTTGGAGTTGAAATCATAAAACCCACAAAAATATCTTTATTGAAATTGAATGAAAAAAGGAAGAACTGGTTGAGCTCCATAGGTGAAAGGTGCATAAGGATAAAAACCCACATAACTTAGCAAGAAATGTAGTATAATTGCGAGAGATTGATGGAGGACCTTCAAACCCTAG
Source organism: Solanum sejunctum (assembly GCA_025642045.1). Classification (NCBI taxonomy): domain Eukaryota; kingdom Viridiplantae; phylum Streptophyta; class Magnoliopsida; order Solanales; family Solanaceae; genus Solanum; species Solanum sejunctum. Next base: position 3,018 of record JAOTQJ010176400.1, read on the forward strand.
ATCGATGGCCTTCAATGAAGCTTGGAGGATGAGAGACTTGAGAGAAATTGAAATTTATAGAGTTAAAATGGAAATGGAGTGAATACAACATTTGGTTGGGATAGTTATGGGTGGGTGATGGATTGAAACAAAGTAGTTTAGGACTTAAATGGGTAGAAAATTACTAAAAATCCCTTGATTAAAATTATCAAACAAGCACTATGAGACCTATCTATGGTTCGTAGACCCATTTTACGGACCCTACAATCCTTTCATGGAAATTAGACTAAAAATAGGGGTTTCAGGACCTTATGTAGAAACTCATTTCTATGACTCATCATCTAATCCATGGTTCGTTGATGCTCTTCATCATTTCTTTCAACACTTAGCCAAATTTTTAGTTTTCAGGACCTAATACATGGGATAAATATCTATAGTTTCATATATGAGATCATCCTGTCAGATTGTAAATCAATTTAGTAACCCAATGTTTCACCCAAATTCTACCCCTATCCATAAGCTTGGTCTACATCTCGTAGATCTATCTACGACTTCTAAAGAGCCTTGGTATATCCAACTAAGATTTATAAAATTTCACCATACCAGTACCCAGTTTATGAAAGACTTCCACAATGTGGTTCCATCTATGGTTCGTAGTTTGTCTTGTAAAACTTGGTAGAGTCCAAATTTGCTACAACTTTTTTCTCAATCTGACTTTTCAACTTATAGGGTATTACACATTTCTTCTACATGCTTATGACAAGCCTTATGAAGTAAGCTTTTTATAAATGGATCTGCCAAATTATTCTTTCACTCTATCTTCAAAACTTTCACATCGTCCCTATTAAGTTATACCACAAATCAAGTGATATTTTCTCTTATGTGCTTACATCTTTCATGGTTACGTGATTCTTTCGAGTTTACAACTACACTACTGCTTTCATAATAAAGTGCAATTGGTTATTCAACTAAAGGAACCACTCTAAGCTCTTTAAGAAGTTTTCAAGCCAAACAATCTCTTAGCTTCCTCAATGGTAGCTACATGTTTCGCTTGCATGGTGAAATCAGCACCACAAGATTGCCTGATACACTTTCATATTATCGCTCTATCTTCTAGAACAAATACATACTCTGAAGTAGATTTTTTCTTGAATCTCTATCTGACTGAAAATCTGAATCTGTATACCCGAGGGGAACATGATTTCTAGGATGAAAAACAAATATATAATCCTTAGCCATTTTTAGGTACTTAATTGTATCTTACTCAGGATTAGAATGAAATTTGTTAATTGTGCCAACAGTAAAGCAAATATTTAGTATAGTACATAACATAGCATGCATAAGACTTCAACAGAACCATAAAGTACTACCTTTGTCCTCTCTATTTCATCAGTTATTTTGAGTGAATGCGTCTTTAACAAAGTAATTCCATGTCCACAATGAAGAAATTCCTTTGTAAAATTATACATGTTAAACCTTGAAAGAATAATGTCAATATAAATCTCTTAAGACAAGCCTAATAGCCTTTATTTACAATCTCGCATATGCTTGATCTTAAGGATATGAGTCACTTCTAAGTCTTTCATATCAAGCCTAGTTCTACTACTAACGAAAGCATAAACAGAATCAACAACTTACATAAATATAATAATTTAAATCAAGAAATTCTGAAATTCAAAATATACTAATTTGTTGAATAATTTGCACAACTTGTTTATAACCAACAAATCCTGACCTCTAACCTTCTTTTCCTAGCCTTCTAATATTAACCTTTATTAACCTACTATATCACAAAGTTAGACATCATCTTACCACTACTAGCCATCTAACCTTCTACCCTAATAGGCAACCTCCACTTCTTTCTATTTAAGGACATATCCTTAGTGATATGAAATTGTGCCATATCCTATCTAATTATCTCCCCCTAATATTTTTTTGATCTACCTCTACCCCTTCACGTAACTCCTACATCCAACGTCTCACACCTCCTAACAAGTGTGCCAACACTTCTTCTCTGTAAATGCCCAAACCATCAATGTCTTGGTTCTACCATTTTACTACAACATAGGCCACTCATAACTTCCTCCGAATGATCTCATTCCTAATCTTATCCCTCTTGGTATGTCTACACATCTATTTCAACAACCTCATCTTTGCAACCTATATTTTCTGAACATGTGAGTGTTTGATTAGTTAGCACTTCACCCCATATAGTAAAGATGGTGTAACCACTATTTTGTAAAACATACCATTAAGTTTAGGTGATATCTTCTTATCACACAATACTCTAGAGAAAAGCTTCCATTTCATCCATGTTATTCCAATACGATATGTGACATCATCACCAATATCACTACTATTGTGGATGATGGATCCAAGATATTTAAAGTTATCTCTCATAAAAATAGATTGAGTGGAAAGACTCACTTTAATGTCTACTTAATCCTACACAATACTGAATTTGCACTCCAAGTATCCTTGTCACGACCCAAACCTAGGGCCTAGGTGTGACATGGCGAATGAGAACCAGCGGCTCCCAAACAAGACTCTTAAATCATAATTGCACATTATAGGTTTAAATGGTAAATTACAAATAGATGACAATGAAATATGGGGAATGGGACTAAGGGACAACTTGTCACCATAAGTGGAAGAATAAGTTAAATAGTTTAAAACATACGAAGTGTAGCAATAGTCCAGACACACCTCTAAACAATCACAATAAACAGAGCCAAGAATATAAGTCTAGGCTCCTCAATACTAAGTCAAAATGAAAGCACATCAAATATCTGAATAACAAAGGCAAAGCTTGAAGATAAAGGTTCTGTTCCTGATGAATGGGAACTCACCAAAGCTCAAAGTATTCACGAGCAATCTAGCTAAGTGGAGAAGGATGAGCTAGATCGTATATCCCTACATGATTATAGCATGTAGGTAAAAATGTAGTTAGTAATTTAGAATATACTAAGATGCGAGTATGCAATGCAATAAGTAAATATAGTAACAAAGAATACTTACCCAATAAGACAAACTCCAAGCTTAAATAATATATTCAGTTCCAAAGTAAAGTGTAAAGTAATGAAATGATAAGCAAATAAGTGTAGGAATAAGACCACAACCGACATAATCATATGAGATATAATATGAAATACCGATGTTATACTCCTCACTGGCCAAAGAGTGGGTCAACTTGCCAGGGTATAACTCCAAAAATGAAAATGCTAAGTGGATCCACTAGTCAGAAAGCCTAAAAAGGCATAATCAAAATATCCTACGATGGCACATTGTATGAGATTAGAAGCTTTATATATGTCCCCTTAGGTCGAGTCCCACTCCTAACTCATTCGGGGCTAAGTCAAAATCCCACAAAAATGGACAATAAAAATTAGAAAATAATCAAAACTTAATTTAGTTCGAAAAGTCATAACTTGTAAAATAAATCATATTCAAACTTGTACTTGGAATAGCTCCTTAACAAAGATTCAAAATGAAACAAAATGAGTCTTAAGTCACCCAATATCATTCATACTTGTATTTACTTATTCTTGTCCAAAATCATAAGTTCATATTATGCCATGAAAATCAAATATCCAAAGTTCATAACTCAACTTAAATCATGTTGGGGACTCCTTCAATAACCTTAAAAATCACAAGTTTTATATTCAAAAAAAGTTACAATAATCATAGGAATATTTTAGGATAAAATCATAATAACTCATTTGTGGATCTAAGACTTGAAAATATAGGTTAGCTTAAATAATGCAAATCTAAAATGCTTGAATTAAATTATGTAAAGCATTGATAAATATTTATAAATAATAATAAATTATATTAATAACAATAAATTAAGCAAATACCAATTAGTATGCAATTATACATCAATCAAAGATAAAAAATTAATAATTCTAAATTTAGTTTTTTTTCGAAGAGCACTTCTTGGTTGAAATGAAATCAAGAATCAAACCACATAGCTTGATTTATTATCCTTGAGAAGATGAAGAGACTTGGTGGAGATCTTGAAAAATACTTAGCCTAAGTGTTGAGAGAATTTTGGGAGAGCAATGTAGATTAGGGGTGCGAGAAATAGGAAAAAGTGTGAGAAAATTAAATTGAGAGATTTTTATTTAGAGAGATACTTGGATTGAATGCTTCAAAAATGAGAATGACCCTCCTATATATACCAGTCCTTAAGGGCCATTTTTGATCATTTATGGTCGTTGCTACAATGCCTGCTACAGTGTCTCGACCGTTGCTACAGTGCCTAGAGCCGTTGTTACAGTACCACTACAATACTATTCTAACACTATTCGAACGCTACCCCTCAAGCTGGAGCATATATATCATATGCACCAAGCTTGTTACAAATATATTCTGTCCGATGACCCTTTAATGATTTGGTAAAAACATCTGCAAATTGATCATTGGAGTTAACAAATTCTGTTATGATAACACTTTTAACCAACTTTACTCTAATGAAATGACAATCAATCTCAATATATTTAGTACTCTCATGGAATACTGGGTTGGAAGCAATATGTAAGGCAGCCTGGTTGTCACATACAAGCTTCATAGGTGATACCTCACAGAACTTGAGTTCCTACGAAAGTTGTTTGAGCCATATGAGTTCATAAATTGCATTGGCCATGGCTCGATTTCTGCTTTTGCACTAGACCAAGCCACCATATTCTGTTTTACCATATTCTTTTTCTTACTCTTCCAACAGATTATATTTCCTCTGATAAGAACACAGTATCCAGAAGTAGACCTGTAATCAGAGGGAGATCCCACCCAGTTTGCATCTGCATAATAATGAATATCCATGTGTCCCTTATCCTCATATAACAATCTTTCACCTGGCGCTTTTTTCATATATCTTAAGATTCAGACAATAGCATCCCAGTGAGAATCACATGGAGAATTAAGAAACTGACTTACTATACTGACAGCAAAGGTAATGTTTGGATGAGTTACCGTGAGATAGTTCAACTCGCCGACCAGTCTTTGATACCTTCCAAGATCTGAAGGAGCTCCCCCTATCCTGGTAGGAGTTTGATGTTTGGATCCATTGGGTTATCAATAGGTTTATAGTCTATCATGCCAATTTCTTCTAAGATATCCAGGTCATATTTTTGTTGAGAAATTGAAATTTCAATTTTTAATTGTGCAACTTCGATTCCCAGGAAATATTTGAGCTTTCCCATTTCTTTAGTCTGAAAGAACTTGAAGAGATGTTCCTTTAATTTCTGAATGCCAATATGATCACTCCCAGTGATAATAATGTCATCCACATAAACAACCAAATAGATGCATTGTCAATGAAGGTGTCAATAGAAAACAGAATGATCGGCTTCACTACGCATGAGTCCAAAGGCTTGGACCACAGTACTAAATCTGCCAAACCACGTACGTGGAGATTGTTTCAGTCCATAAAGAGATTTATTCAGTTTATAGATGACACCATACTCCCTTTGAGCAACAAAACTTGGTGGTTGCTCCATATAAACTTTCTCTTGTAAATCACCATGAAGGAAGGCATTTTTAATATCTAATTGATGAAGGGGCCAATGACGCATGAAAGCCATTAAGAGAAAGATTCGAACAGATGCCATCTTAGCCACTGGAGAGAATGTATCACCATAGTCCAATCCATATATCTGGATATACCCTTTGGCAACCAAACACGCTTTTAATCGATCGAACTTGCCATCAGGACCCACTTTAGGTGTGAAATATCCAACGACAACCAACAGTGATCTTTCCCGGTGGAAGCGGTACCAAATCCCATGTTCCATTGGAATGTAATGTCTCCATATCATCAAGCATGGCCTGGCGCCAACCAGGATAGGACATGGCTTCACGGACTAGTTTAGATACAGAAACAGAGGAAAGACTCGAAACAAAAGCACTGTATGCAGAAGATAAATGATCATAACATAAAAAATTATAAATAGGATGAGTATTATGAGTAGAGCATGTACCTTTCCAAATGGCAATAGGGAAACCATCTAGTGTAGGATCGGAGGCAGGATGATCACTGGCAACGAAGGTGAGTCAACAGAGTCTGGTTCGGGAGAGGTGTCAAAGGTGATCATAGGGTGAAGAGTTTATGGATGAGTGAGGGATGGATCCACAGATGGATTAGATGATTCTACAGAGGTTGAGGACTCATATAAATGTGAAGTAGGCAATGGCAGAGAAGGAAAAGGTATAGGCAAGTCTTTATCTAAGCTTTGAGAATTGTACTGATCAATCGAATCGAAGGGTTGTTGCTCAAAGAAAGTGACATCAACAGACATAAAGAAATGGTTTAACTCAGGAGAGAAACACCTATAGACTTTTTGCACCCTAGAGACCCTAGAAAAATACACTTCAAAGACTTTGCATCAAGTTTATTTTTTCCAGAAGAAAAAGAATGTACAAAAGAAACACATCCAAAAACACAAAGAGGAACCGAATACAAGGGTTGTCTGATGTTCAAAATGGAGTATGGTATTTGGTTATAAGGAAGGCATATGATTAATGAGATAACATGCAATAAGTATAATATCTCCCCAAAATTTGGTCGGAAGATTAGCATGCAAGAGCAACGTCCGTGCAGTTTTAATAAGATGTCTATTTTTACGCTCAGTGACACTATTTTCTTAAGGTGTGTATGGGTAAGATGATTGATGGAGGATACCATGAGCAGACATATATGTAGAAATTTAGGAAGAAAAATACTCAGTTGCATTATCACTGCACAAGGTATGAATAGAATGTCCAAAATGTGTTTTTATCTCATTAATAAATGATTGAAAGATAGAGAACAATTCAGAATGACTCCTCATGACATATACCCAAGTACAATGAGAGAAATCATCAATAAAGGTGACAAAGTAGAAAAATCTTAAAGTAGAACTGATCCGGCTAGGTCCCCACACATCAGAGTGCATAAGGGAAAAACGAGTCTCAGCCTTATTATTATCACGAACATAAAAAGGACTACGAGTATGTTTACCACGTTGATATGACTCACAATCAAGACTGGATAAGGATGACAAACTAGGAACTAACTATTTTAGTTTAGATAGGCTAGGATGACCAAAACTTGAGTGGAAAATATTTGGGAGAGCTACTGGTGGCACAAGCTACTGGTGGACGAGGCACAAAAAGATGGTAGTGGCCTTGTTACTCATATCCGATGCCAATCATCCATCTTATACCCAGATCCTATACATAAACAGAAGATGGAGTAAAATTTACTGAACACTGTAGTTCTCTAGTAAGTTGACTGACAAAAAGCAAATTGAATGGGCTACTAGGAATATAAAGAACTGAATTTAAAGAAAGATAAGGGATGTGTGAGGCTTTCCCTATACCTTGAACGTGTGAGGCTTTCCCTATACCTTGAACTGGAATTTTGGTTCCATCAGCAATAGTAATGGCTGGTAGATGATTAGAAAAGGTAAGGGTTGAGAAAAGATTTTTATTACCACATATGTGATCGGTGTCACCAGAATCCATAATCCAAGGCCCCAGAGAAGGATGTTGAGCAATACAAACCATGGGGTTACCAATAGATTGTTGAAAATTCTGAAAAGCCTTGAACTTCAAAAATGCCTTATAATCAGTGTTGGATACAGAATCGCTTTGTATGGCATTGGTTGTTCGAGATGAGGTGGTTGCTAGAGGTGCAGCAGGTCGACCATGCTTTTGCCAACATTTATCTTCCTCATGACCCTTCCTCTTACAAAAGGTGCATTGTTTGCAAGAATGATTAGCAGGACATCCTTGACCCCCTAAATTCTGAGACACAAGAGCTGATGAGTTAGATAAAGGATCAGGAGTAGATGAGAGACCACCTGTCATATTGAGTAGCCTTTTAAAGGCATCTTTCATTGTAGGATTGGTGGAACTGGTTAAAATCTGATGTCTCACTGCTTCAAACTCAAGTTTTAGTCCAGATAAGGCAAGAACCATGAACAACTTTTCCCTTTGATTTTTCTGATCAACCTTAGTTTAAGTGATAGGAAGAAGAGCATCGAATTCTTACATAAGAGCTCGTACATGTCTCAAGTAGGACTCCATAGAACCTTCTTGTTGGAGATTTTTGATGCTAGAAACTACTGTATAAATATGTTGAATGTCATTAATATAACATTCAGATGCTTCTTTGCAGACTTCATAGCATGTTTTGAGTGGACAAAATATTTGCAAACCAAATTGGTCAATGGAGTTCCATAAGATATTACATAATTGGGCATCGACCTGTTCCCATTTGGCCTTGTCTGCTACTGCAATATTTTCCACCTTTGTGGTAATATGATCATATTTCCCTTAGCCCTTGAACTATAATTTGACGGAGGCTACCCATGGAAGATAATTGGCAGATCCATTCAATTTGATAGTGGTGATAATAGTGGTACCTATGTTAGATAGGGTGAATGGTTGGGATGATGATGAAGCACCAGGAGTAGTGGAAATATCGGCTATAGAAGACATATTGAAGGTTTATACCAAGAATAAGAACAGTGTATCAAATAGATCAGTTCTGGAATTTCTGAAGGCGGCAGCGGTGCGTGACAATGGTAATGAAGGAGATCTGACTGACAAAAAGGAAAAAAAATGGGTTTTGATACTGCTGGACAAGGATACTCAGCAGTAACTTATAACTTTCTCATTGGAGGCTCTGATACCATGTGAGAAATAGGAAAAAGAGTGAGAAAATTAAATTGAGAGACTTTTATTTAGAGAGATACTTGGATTGAATGCTTAACAAATAAGAATGACCCTCCTACATATACCAGTCCTTAAGGGCCATTTATAGACGTTGCTATAGTGCCTGCTATAATATCTCGACCGTTGCTACAGTGCCTAGAGCCGTTACTACAGTACCGCTATAGTACTATTCTAACACTATTCTAACAAGGGAGTTTTGTTTCTTTGAAGAGTGATATAGAGACTAAGTAGAGGGAGGTTGTTTTTATTGATTTGGGGGGGATTATACGGGTCATTTAATCACTAAAATGTAGTCAAGAATGTGTGGGTAAAGGGCATAAAATCAGGTGGTGCAAAAGGCTTTCTGACTCACATTTAAAAAAGAAGAAAGATGATAAACACAAGCGAGTGGACATGGGACCTAGGTATGGCAGTATTATACTTTCCCATGGTGTTATGGCATGGTGTGGTACGACTTTAAGTCTTTCTAAGGGCATGCCAAAGGCTCCCCATGCAAGCCATGCAACAATGGCAAAAGAATTACTCCCAAACAAGTCGATTATACAACCTTCACATATACCTTCATTTCGAATAATTCTAAATGCAAACTAAACTTCAATTTTTTTATTCTTAACTTCACATAAGATTTCCCCCAAAATATTATACCAAGGATAACCTAAACTCCCTTCCAAGAACACCTCAACAATCACATAACTAACCAAGCTAATCGTTAAGATAACCTTCATTTCAAGTTTTACTTAACTCAATAGAAATTCGCTTAAGCATTATCCTTTCACGTAAGTATAAGATTAAAAGTACTTGGTACATTATAATACTATTTTTGTCTTGCTCGGTTTAAGCTCTTTTGATTCTAATATATGTCTCTAAACCTCCAACCTATCACTGACTTTATTATGAGTCTCTCAATCATTACTATATCATTCGTAAATAGATACACCATAAAATTTCCTTCTGAATTATAAGGATCCGAATGTTGTAAGACCTTAATGGATCTTGAAAGTTGGTTCTCGAAGGTTTTTGACCAAGGTGATAGCCTTCACAGTCTGTGTCGTGCTATACGAATCGTGTGGAGCCTCCTTGATTGGCCCTTGGCCTTGTACAGAGTGTGATGGCCTTAATGTGGAGTGTAAGATGAAAACATACCATACTTGGACCCCACACAGATCGTGTGAGTCCATACAGACCATATGGTAACCTTAGGCTTGAGACGCCACCATCTTTGAGCCTAAGGCGAGTGGTACGGCCCCTCGTACGAATTGTTTGGTGCTTCACGGTCCGTGAGGTCCTCCCTTATGGGTTTCAGAGTGAAAAGTTTCTAAGTATTGGATCACCATCTCGGAACTTCGTCGTGAAGAATTTTTCTATGTAAGGTGGCACAGAGAGGTATATGGACCCTGTGGCTTGGTATAGTCCATACCACCATTTTGTATGGGTGCCTAAGTTAAATGTTTCTAAGTATGAGATTACCGTTTTAGAATTTCGATGAGTGAAATTTTTCTAAATATTGGACCACGGAAAAATGTACGGTCCATATGGTGCCTCACATACCATACCACCCCTCTGTAAGACTCGACTTGAATTTTTTCTACATGTTTCATTAATGGCCTATTAATAATTATGGCTTATCCTCAGGATCTTTTATGACTCCCTATGCTACCTAAAGACTTCCGAATGACCTATACTATATTTCTTTCATTCAAATTTATTCCTACACTTAGAATTCTCTCAAGACACTCTTAAGAACTCTCTCTCAAAGAACTCTTGTGAAACTAAGCTTGAGAATCAAGGGAAGGCTCCTTCATCTTCAAATTTCTTCTTGAATCTTCTTTATTAGCTAATGTATGTGGGATTTATTCTTGGTCCCTTTCAACCAAGAAGACCCAAACTCTTTTCACTTGAATTTCATGAAAATTTTTCTTACTTTATATATGGGTTTTGAGTATTATTATTTATTAAATTCAATTGAAGTATAGTCATGCATTATTATTGATTTGAAGTTGATTTAAGCTCTAATATATTGAATTACATAAGTATTATGAAGATTTGATTATGCATTGTCCCCTTAAAATTTGATCTAAGCATGGGTAATCAATATAATGATCTGAATATGGATTTTACTTATGAAATTACTTGAATTTCATATTATGATATTAATTTTGGATTGAATCTATATTACTCGTTGCTATTCACATATCATTCATAAAATATGCATTTATGAGCATTGAAGTTTTTGAAATTATTGATGGATTAAGCTCACACATGTTTTATGAAATGACTTTGATAAGATTATGGTTATGACAAGAATGTGATCACATAAATGTCTATTGTTGTTGGCTCTTTGAGCATATTGGGTGCTTGTACCATATTTTTCAATGAATGAGTTATTCCTATACATGAAAAACATGCATGATATTGAGTTATGATTTGTCTTTTTAGCCCATGAAAGAATGATTATGAAGAATGTTTGGCTTTTAAGCCCAAAAGTGCATTGAAATGATTTAAAATGACTATTGCCTCTTTTAAAAGCATGTATATGTATAATATTCTCATGAGATGTTTTGACTTAGCACTGATATATTGGGGGCATTAGGGCTATCCCCAAGGGACCTCTCCCTTTTCTTGAACTATGTGCCAACATAGGAATGAAAGCCACTACCGAAATGAATGGGTCTGAAGGAATGTTTGTACATTGGTATAATATGATATGATATTGGAAATCCTTCTGAAATGACCGGGTCATAAGGTGTCCATTAACCAAAATGATGAAGCCGTAAGGTTTGATGTAGATTACCCTTGGCAAATAATCTTCTGATACCTATGGGAGGTCTTTATCAGGCTAATTCATCTAATAACTCACATGAGTTATTTGTCGATTATAGTTCATCCCCACTATATATGAGCATTTGTATTTCATGCGTCATTAATTTCATGGCATATCTTATATTATATCTCTTGGTATATATCTCTTTCTATATTATGTGCCCTTGTCATCTAATATTGAATGTAGGTTTGATAAGTCATATGCATTACATGCCCGTATACTTAGTACATTCAAACATACTAACGCATACTTTTGCCTACATGATCTAATCATGTAAGGTCCAAGGACTCGTTTTCTCCACTATATGATGGTTATCTCGGATCTTGAGAGTTTGTTGTTGTGGTGAATCCTATCTTCCAAGGGCAAACAACCAATCCTTTACATATGGTGCTTTTTTTTTTTGTATTTACATTGAGCGTGATCTGGGGACATGTCTTGGCCCCCATCCTATCTTATAACTAGAGGCATTATTGGAAATCTTGTGTACTTATTTATATTTATATGCTAAGTGTTGTATTCGGAGATTATGTTTATGGTTATAGATATCTATTGAATATTGTTATGCAGGTTGGTTATAAGAACTATGGTGTGTTCTTATGTTATGATTTGGAAGATCCTAGTCCCAAATTGCCCCTATAGAGTGAGTCATACTTACCTACTCCTTAGTCCTAATGGGCTAATGGGCTATGTGATTCCATGCTTCTCCCTCTCCCTATGACATCCCTAGAGTATGAGTCCTACTTTTCCATTCCTTAGAACTATGTGTCTACTGTTTAAATATGCTTCCGAACCAATGATGTGAATATGGATACTTTGAGGATTATTTGGGGACTATTGAATTCCTATTCTCTATATCACTCCTAGGCCCTAGATCCGAGTCTTGATATGAATAGATCGTGTCAGCTCATAAATTACTAAGGCAAGAAGAAAAGAGCTCAATATAAATCCTTGATGAAGTACGATTTTAACAAGAAATACTCTGAGTTTCCTCCCACCATTCTTATTGGATCCATCATACATATCATTTATCACCCTAATAAAGACCATTGGAATACCTTTTTACTCTAAACACCACTATAGGACATCCTTCAGAACTTTGTTATATACCCTCTCAAGATCAATGAACCTCATATGAAGGTCCCTCTTTCTTTCCTTGTATTTCTCCACTAGTCTCTAAACAAGATGAATTGCTTTAGTAGTCAACCGTCTCAGTATGAATCCAAAAAAATTCTTAGATATAGACATTTTTTTCTCATCCTCATCTCTATCACTCTCTCCCATACCTTCATAGTATGGCTTAGAAACTTGATAGCCCTATAATTATTATAATTTTAAATATCGCCCTTGTTCTTGTACAATGGAACCACTATACTCCTCCATTCATTAAGCATCTAACTAGTCTTCAGAATATCATTAACCAACTTAGTCAACTACTTCATACCATACTTGACTATGCTTTTCCAAAAATCCACTAGAATCTTATCGGATCCAATCGCTCTCCCTCTGTTTGTCCTACTAATAGCACATCCAACCTTCTTAACTCTAAAACACTTATAGTAACCAAAATCTTGATGACTATCATAGTATACCAAATCACCCAACTCAATATCTCTGTCTCTTTTTTATTTAAGAGTTTATGAAAGTACGATTGACACCTTTTCTTCACGAAGGTCTCATCCACCAACACCTCACCCTCTTTATCTTTGATGTACATCACTTGGACTCAGTCATGAATGTTTCTCTCTCTCTCTCTCTCTCTCTCTCTCTCTCTCTTTCTCTCCTTTCCATTTTATGAGCCTATATAATCTCTTGTCCCCACCTTTTTCACCTAGCTTAACATACAAGTATTCAAACATTGCTATCTTAGTACTCATTATTATTGTCATTGCTTCTACCTTCATCATCTTATAGATATCCTTAAACCTTTATTTTTCATCCTCATATATGCACTCTGACCATTTTATATAGGTAATCTTCTTATATTTTACTTTGCCTTGAACTTCTCTATTCTACCACCAATCATCTTGACATTCACCAAAGGCCCCTATCGATACCCTTAGTACCTAACTAGTTACTTTTCTAATGCAACTAGTAGTAGTATCCCACATGTATTCACATCTCTGCTAGTACTCCAAGCCCCCAAACTGCTCAACGTTTTCCCCATCTCCAAAGAAAGGGCAAGAGTCAAGCTTCCCCATCTAATCCTTGGTTGGGCATAAATAGACTTCCTCCACTTATCCCTCTAATATCTAAATCCATTACTAGAAGCCTATGTTGAGTAGAAATATTTTCACTCCAAAATAATTTTACAATTCTTACAAAGACTTTTATCACCTTTTCGGAGGAGTAAATAATTAATCTGAGTCATAGTTACCATACTGTGAATCAAGTGATTTCCCCTCTTTGGGAAATATGAGTTAACAATAACCAACTCAAAAGACTTTAGCAAAATCCAAGAGAGATGATCCACCTCCATTCATATCCCCAAAACCAAAACCTTTATGAACATCATTAAAACCACTAGTAGTTGCACCAGTATGACTATTAAAATCTTCCCTAATGAAGATTTTTCTTTATTTGGTTTACCTCTCATAATCTTATCTAAGTACTCTGAAAAGAGTTTTCTGATTTCCTCATTCAGGCCTACTTGAAGATCATAGACACTCACTTTCAATATATGATGATTGATCATAAGTCTAATAGACATAATCCAATTATTAATCTTTCTAACCTCAGCTACTTACTTTCTAAGGTCTTCATCTCCTAGGATACGTACTCAATTTCTATCCCTTGGCCACCAGAGTACCGTAATTAGACCCATCTATGTCTCGGTTGAGCTTTGCTACCTACTTATCTTGTCTTGTGGTTTAAGTCTCTTTACTAACTCTATGGGTTTCCCTGTGAGTGATCTTATATTTTACAACCCTACTTAAGTAAGCTCATACCTCTCTTACCATACTACCCCTTGCCTCCCACCAAAATCGACGACATGACCCTAATCCATCAACAAACCACAACGCCAATAAACTAAGAACTAATAACTCAATAAACTACAGAAGATCAAGAAGATACAACAGTATACAAAATAGTAAAATATACGCTAGACAGAATGCACCATAATCAATATTCAACAATGTGGAATCGAAAAAAATGATAGTAAGCAATTTAATAAACTTCCTAAAAATAACATTTGACACAAATAAGTAAAACCAAAAAAAATTAATTCAATTTCACTATAAATTTTTCAAAGAAAATTAACCTAGAATGAGATATACTAAAATATTATGCAATTGATTATGAGATAAATAGTCAAATGGTAGAGATAAATCGAGAAAAAAATAGATAAGAGATAAAAGATATGTAATAATAGACAATCAACAAATTGGCCAAAGTGACATATCTAAATAGATGTAACTGGTTGAAAAGAACTCCAGATTGCTCAAATTTTGTATAAAGAAATGAAAATAGATCTAAAAATAAAAAAACGCAACCTGAGCAAATTTGAAGTTACTTTGGAAATATAGAACCTGAAATTTGAAGAGGAAAACCCAAAATCTGACTCTTGCAATCTTTTCTTTAATGGATCAGTCTTAAATGTTGGATAAGTCATACAATCTTCAAAAATCTTGAATGTGGGGTTGAGTGAATGATGCAGCCCAAGTTACACCTCCTTTTTAGAGGATAAAGTGATCGTTGTCAAGAAATAAAACCTAACCAAGGTTAGGGTCAAACCCACAGGGAATACGTAGATTCAAGACAAATTCACCAATATGCAACCCGAGTAGTTAACTGAGTCAATTCCCCAAGGGGTGAGGGTTTGCAAAAATTATTAAGAAAGCAAACTAAACTAACTATCACGAGAGAAAAATCAATAATATAGAGCAACTAGGGTATTGTGCTCCCCATAATTCCCCAACTCAGTATCACCATATCACCTAATTCTTGTCTAGTGTGTACCATGCAGGATGGTAATTTAAGTTCACCAAATCCTTTGATCAAAGGTGAGAGGTGAATTTCACTATGCAACTTTGCCCATTCCATAATGTGCATTACTAACCATTACCTATAAGTCCCAGTACAATATCCCCTTGCCCCAATTTGGTTGATTAGATGAGAACACATCAATCGAATCCTGTTAATTAATCTTTTTTCCTATTTATTACTACGTTAATCCATTTAGTAATACTAGCCGACTTCCAATGTTGGCTACCACTAGAAAACATGCAAAACAAAGAGAGTTAATTAATACATGTATGTACACCTTCCAAGAATTATAAATTATCCAATTTTATTTTGTTAGTTCTTCATGGTTTCCACAACCCTAGTTGTGGATTTAGCTATTTGTGCTATGTGTAGATGAAGAAATTATGAATTTAGAAGACATAATTAAACACTTACACAATTGAATTAAGGTCAAACAAATCCAAAGTCAATGGGAATCACAAGCTTGAAGATTGAATTGAAGCACAAGTGTTCTCCAAGACTCTCTCACAATATTTTCTCTCCAAGTATTGAGTTGTTTAAATACAAACCCTAAAACTACTGAAAAGTAACATCCCTCCCTGAATAAAGACCTCAAAGACCTATTTATAGTATTACAAATAAGTCCTGAACAAATAAGGAAAACTGGTCGGTAAACTCCACGAAAGCACTCTACGACCTATAGTGTTTTCTACGACTCATAGTCGGGGTCTCGTGATCAACTATTGAAATTTTAGACTTCTCCTCTACGACACCCCTTTACGACTCGTAAAGTGGTTTAGGATCTGTAAAAGAGGGTTTCATCTGATGAATTTCCTACAAGACTACTTGTTTGATCCTCAGGGCACAAAAGGTAGTCTACGACTCATATCTTTCTCCATGACTCATAGATTTTATCTTCCTCACTTTGCCCCTCATTGGAATTTCTCACGAAGCACCTTTACGACTTGTAGAATACTCTAGGACTTGTATAAGGTCTTATATAACAGCAAAAACCAATAATTTCTGCGATTTTTCTTCAAATCACGGCCAACCTATAATCTTGCAAATCTAAACACAAAACCACATAAAATCCACAAATATCACATTGAGAACACACAAAATCTTAAGTTTTAAGAATCAAAAGTGTTATATTTTGACAGCAAATCAGTGAATCCAAATGAAGTCCAGGAACTATGAATCTTGAACCAATTCTTGATGAACCCGTGTTTTTAGAAAATTCACAAACTCCAAACAATAGACTTTACGTCCACTTGAGAGACACACCACAGAGGTTAGAAGAGAAAGATGTTGATGTGTGGTTGATTGAATTCGAGTGAAGTCCTGGAATGGTGTGTCTTTGAACCAATTCTTTGATGAACCCATTTCGAGAAGAAGAAGAAGAAGCAACAATCTTGGATTAGAGTTTCCCAATTCATGATGCGTATACCAGGTTTTAGAAATTCAAAATCATAAATGGCCATAAACTAAAAAACGGTTTTTCCGTAATTAAAAAAATTGTTTTTCTATATTAACTATTTAAAAGTACTTGAAAAAATTGAAAGAATTCAATTTAGAATATCCGTGTAAATATCACATCATCTTATTCTTTTACCTTTTCTCAAGCACGATTAATTAGTGACGCATAGTAGGGACCACAAATTAATTTAATAGAGGCTTCCAATTACGATAATAATTCATAGTAGAATAAATTAACCTTATAATAACAAATTACGTATTATTCCATTCAAAATTTGTAACTATTTTTCTCGATATGATTTTGAAATCTATCATTACATATTATTTAACTCCCCTTGTTATAATTACCAGCACCAATTAATTCAACCAAAATTTTTAAATAAGTTAATTAATCGGCTAATTTAATCCTTCATTACCATGCTTACTTATTTCATATGACGGATATAAAATTCACCTACAAAGTTATCACGTGAAAACTTATAAACAACTATAAAGGGGTGTCTTCAACTTGAGACCAAGACACGATTCTATCAGCTAATTATTATTTCAATAATGTGATTTTTCATCATCCAATATATTAGGAATTTATTGACTCACTGAAAAGTCTCACCTTTGAGTAGATTAAAATAATAAAATGAATTACCTATGTCATAATAATTATGCCAAGATTAAGTGTATAAGTACATGTAATGGATCAGAGAATTTATTTATAAATATTCAAAACACAAATAAATATCTCTAATTGATCCATTCAATACATACAAAATATGTTAGCACAAGAAGTTGAGACTTAACCATTCTCATAATTAAGATCAAATTACATTTAATCTTGTGCTACAATCATCAAGATGTTTGTCCTTCTTCATCTTTGATTGTAAACATTAATTTATAACTCATATGAATCGATAATTTTAATCTTTCTTGTATGAATTAAATTACTCCATACACAAAATTGTCTAGTATATAAATAATGGACACACATATATACACAATAATCTACTTAAAAGAATTTTACTACAAAAATATAAATAGTCTTTAAAAGAAATTAAATAAAAATACTATAAGTCAATTACATGACTAGTAGTATATCCTAACAAGGTTTTTCTCTTCATGCTGGACATGTATTGTCAATGAGATGTTAGAAAAAAATTCGTTAGTAAAGGTTGGTAAGAGTAGACTTAATAAATATGGATCTCTTTTTTACACAATATAAATATATGGACTAAGTTTTATATTTTACAGAAATAAGAAATAGCACTTGGAATTTAGAATTCTTCTATTAAAGTTAAAGTTGACTTATATTTATGTAGATTTTCATGAACAAATGCTAATTAATTCTATGGCTTAACATCTACTTAGTAATTAATATACTTTGCGAGTCACTCGCATACTCTCAAGCTCTTTTTTGGTACGGCATAAAACGAAATCCTTCCCCCAGTTGGAACCCTCTATAGCCTTATCTGTCAAACTACACATATTGCGAAAAGAATGTGAGTTTCGTGAATAGGATTTCAGCGTAAAATGGACCAAAAGTGATGTATGTATAAGATTTGTTATTATAATTTCTACAAATGCTCATCATACTAACGCCACCCATGGTTTTTGTCAAATTCAAAATTGAGTCATGATAACACCTATGCATAAAAAGTCAAGAAACAGTGCACAAGTAAATTAAAGAAAATGGCAAAACTGACTACAAAATAGCATGTAAAGTACTAAACACAAGTTATAAATATAGATAAAACTAGGTCAAAGTTTGAAACAAAAGAAACTCATTGCAACTTCAAATCAACAAGATAAAGAATTGTGCTCAAGTCTGGAACTAGGATACTGGATATGCATGAAAAAAAAGAAGGAAGAATACGTTGAGTGCAAACCACATTCAATATATATGCATCATTGGTGTATCGAACTTAAGGAGTAATTTTTTTGAATAAAAGATAATAAATAAATTTGCACATAAAAAAGTTTCAACAATTCATATAACGCCATATAAAGATTGCACAAACATCTATAATAAGTTATGTGATCCAATACAATGTAATGACCAATGAATATATACCTAACCTTCCCGAGTTGCTCTGATATAAGGTGAGATCCATATGATATTTGACAGATTCATATAACTCTAGAAACATTTTTTATCGGGCATGCAATCGGAAATTTACTGTCAGTACCAAGTAGTAATCTTCTTTAGAAAATATTTCTTAGGTATTTAAATTCGAAAAAATCATTAACAACAACATACCCAGTGAAATCCCATAAGTAGGGTCTGGGGAGGGTAAAATGTATGAACCTTACCACTACCTCATAGAGATAGAGAGATTGTTTTCAAAAGACCCTCATCTCAAAAGTGTCAGGCCCAACAAGCAGAAGATACTAGATATGAAAGAGAAATGACTAAATTGGAAATCAAATGTTAATATATAAACATAATTGAGAAAACAAATATGGGACATACAATAATCAACATAAGATATAAAGACATGCATACAAGACTAAACCTACTAACCTACTATACCACGGGGCTAGGTATCCTCCTATTCCTACCAACCTATTAACCTTCCATCCTAATCCGCGACCTCCACTCCTTTCTATCTAAGGTTATATCCTTGGCGATATGAAGTTGTGCTATATCCTGTTTAATCACCTTCCTCCAATATTTTTTCGATCTGCTTCTACCTCTCTGTGTAACTACTTAATTTAACCTCTCGGTCCTCCTAACAGAAGTGTCATCACTTCTTCTTTGCACATGCCCAAACCATTGCAGTCTTGCTTCTCTCATCTTATCTACGACAGAGGCTACTCCTAACTTCTCCTGAATGGTCTCATTCCAAATCTTATCACTCCTGGTATGTCCACACATCCATCTTAGCATCCTCATCTCCCTAACTTGCACCTTCTTGATATGTGAGTTTGACTAGCCAGTGCTCCACCCCATATGGCAACGATGACCTAAGCACCATCCTGTAAAACTTACCTAAAGTGGTATCTTCTTATCAAACATTACTCCAAAGGCAAGTTTCCATTTCATCCATGCTGCCCCTATATGATGTATGACATCATCATCGATATCACCACTACGTTGGATGATGGATCCAAGATACTTAAAGCTTTATTTCTTAAGAATAGATTGAGTGGCAAGTTTCACTTCAATGTATATTTCATCCCTTGCAACATTGAATTATACTCTAAGTATTCAGTTTGAGTCCTGCTCAATTTGAACCCTTATGATTCCAAAGTATGTACCCAAACCTCTAACCAATCATTCACTCTATTCGTCTCGTCAATTAATACTATATCATCCGTAAAAAGCATACACCAAGGGACCTTCTCTTATCGTGCTGGCTCATCCATCACTAAAGCAAAAAGAAAGGACTAACCGTTGATGCTTGATGAAGTCCTATCTCGACCAAAAAATACTCAGAGTCTCCCCTCACCGTTCTGACTCGAGTCTTAGCTAGATCATACATGTCCTTTATCGCTCGAACATACACCATTGGGACAACTTTCGCTTCTAGACACCTTCATAAGACATCTCTTAGAACTCTATCACAGGCTTTCTCAAGATCAATAAATACCATATGAAAGGTCCCTTCTTCTTTCCCTATATCTCTCCGCTGGTGTCAGAACTAGATGAATTAATTTAGTAGTCGATCACACAGATATAAATTCAAATTGATTTTCTCAAATAGACTCTCTTCTGCTCACCTTTACTTCTACCACTCCCTCCCAAACTATCAAATCAATAGTTAATAAAAAAAATGGGTATGAATGGACCTCCAATTTATCGATAATTGAAACAAAACCATTGGGGTGAAATCCCTCAATTTCAACTTTCCTAAACTAATCAAAGAAAAAACTATGGAAAAATAATTAATTATAAATTAAGAACTTACCTCCTTTAAATCACAAGAAAAAAAAAATATTACTCCAATCCTATCTGTAGAAGTCCTCCAATGCTGGAAAGAAGTGCCTAATCATAGATGTTTTAAATTATTAATTATTTTATACTGATAAAATTAGTCTGTCATGTCCTAAGAGGGTGTCCTTGGCGTGACCGATGCTTCAAAAACCATTGTTGATTCCCAAAGAGAACCATCTGGTCTCATCGCCACATCATACTCAATAGCAAAAGAATACTAAAGAAAGACTATCAATGTAAGTAAATACTAAGTCTCTTTCAATAATAGTTTCCAATGAACAAGAGTTGAAAAATAAATAACAATCGTCTATCTCTACTCGATGTCTATAAAGACTCTATCCAATCTAGAAGGTGTAAAAACAAGTCTTGGGGTACCTCAAAAGAAATAATACTAATACTTAGATAAAGGAAGAAAAGAAAGGCTCCTCTGAGTAATGAGGGTTTATCAAAATCTAGAAGCAAAATTTGGACTTCAACGATGCGTTTGTTGAAGACCTCTATCACCTACATCTGCATTATTAAAGATGCAGGCCCAAATGAACATCAATATATAGAATATATCAATATGTGAAATGACTTTTAAGTAAGGCTCGAACACAAATCAATCAACTCTGCTCAATAATCAACTCAATAATACATAACTTAACTCAATGTATGTACAGTTTTAAGAATAAAATCATGCTTAAAAATATATTCAACAGTATGCAACTCATTTTATAATATTTCATATCATATCATGCATTGATTGAGAGTTTTCTTAACTGATATCCAATCCGACCACCTTTATTTTAGTGATGTACAATGAAGGTGATGTTGTTTCCATGCCCATCTAATATTTGCCAAGGCAAAGGATGATCAATCCTCTTTGTATCCAAGATCGATGACCAACTTTTTAGGACATGATTCACCCAAATTAAGAACACAACTATCCTCCAATGTCAATATAGTTTATGGGTTAGAGTTGTTATCAACTCTCGCCTATATCGATGCTCAATACTGCTAGAAGACTAAAATATGCTCATTTCGTCAACGCTTTTTGTTTTATACTAATCAAGCTCAATCAGTCAGGACCATCAATCATGCATACTATCTCAGATATACTAAAAGAATAATCTTTGGTACTAAATGTAGTCTTGACTGGTAAGATGTGAGCCAACTTTATCATGTGATCCACTATCACCCATATAGAGTCAAAATGTTTTTTGATCTTTGGAATCCCTACTACAAAGTCCATATTGACTTTTTCCTACCACCAAGTAGTAATGTTAATGTCTTAGGATAGGGAATTCGATCTTTGATGCCCCACTTTGACTTGTTGGAAATGGCACACTCGGACACAAATTGAGTAATGTCCCTCTTTATTTCGTATCACCAATAGATATACTTCAAGTCTCTATATATCTTTGTAGTGACAGGATGAATGGAATATGAAGAGTTATGAGATCCTTTTTGAGTGAGCATATGTTGGAAGATCTTGTAGTCAGTGAAGACATCCACGTGAATCCCATACAAGTAATGTCGCCAAATCTTCAAGGAAAATACTATCGCCGTAAGCTCAAGAGTATGAGTTGGGTAGTTTTTCTCGTATGCTTTGAATTGTCTTGAAGCATAAGCAATCACACTACTATGTTACCTCAACACACATCCTAATCCAATCCTTGATACAGCACAATAAATGACAAACCTATCATTTCTTTCCAGCAATGTCAATATTGGAGCTGAAGTTAGTCGATCCTTCAAAGTTTGAAAACTTTTCTCACACTCATCCTTCCACACAAACATTATCTTCTTATGAATCAACTTGGTGAATAGAGATGAAATAGAGGAGAAATCTTTCAAAAACATTATATAATATCCCGCTAGGTCCAAGAAATTTCTTATGTCCGTAGGAGTCAACGGCCATGTCCATCAGTCTATGAATGAAAGGTTATGCTAAAGGTAAGTTGTGTACCCAACTCCTTATGCAACTTCTCCCAAAACTTGGACGTGAACTGTGTACCACGATTTGAGATGATAGAGAGAGGCACCACATACGACCTCACTATCTCCTTCACATAGACTTTTGTTGGCTACTGCATATTATAGTCCACTCTGATTGGAATGAAGTGGGGTTATTTTATTAACCTATCAACTACAACCCAAATAAAAATCATTTTTCCATAATGACTAGGGGAAACACACAACAAATTCCATGGCTATCCTCTCTACTTTCATCTAGGAATGTGCATTCTCTAAAGTAAGCTTGCTGGCCTATGGTGCTCATATTTTACTTATTGATAATTTTGACACTTGGATAAAAATTCTGCTATGTCCTTCTTCATACCAAGCAAACAATATAAATTCCTTAAGTCCCTATATATCTTGGCCACACTCTAGATGAATAGAATACTTAGAGCTATAGGCTTCTGATAATATTTTTTGAGTTATACCATATGTTTGGGGAACACAAATCCTTCCCCTAAATTTGAGCATGCTACTTGAATCCATGGCAGTATCCTGTGCCTTGCCAAATATGGCCCTTTTCCTAATATCATTTAAGTTTTCATCTATGAACTATTTAGACTTGATGTCCTCAATGAAAGTGAACCTAAAGTCAATATTAGTGAGTATCCCACCTTTCTCTTTGATGTCTAACTTCATAAACTTAGCTTCCAATGATTGAAGCTCCCTGGCCGAAGGTCGCCTAGTTACACTTAACATAGCTAGGCTACCCATGCTTACTGGCTTCCGCCTTCATGCATCTACCATTATATTAGCCTTGCTTTGGTGATATTATATTGTGACATTACAATCATTAAGTAACTCTATCTACCTTCTTTGCCTAAAATTTAGGTCTTATTAAGCCAACATATACTAAAGACTATGATGATTAGTGACCACCTCACATTTTACGACATAGAGATAGACTTTAGAGAAAATATCACCACTGCCTATTCTAAATCATGTGCCAGCAGTTTTGATTATGCACCTTCAAGTAACTTGAATCAGAGGCTATAATGTTCTCACTTGAACCAAAATAACGTCCAAACCCATGTGTGAAATGTCATAATAAACAACATAATTCTTAACTTCCATTGGTATGTCAAGATTGGAGTTGTGGTCAAAAGAGTCTTAAGCTTTTGGAAGCTCTCTTCACACTTATCTGTCCACTCAAACAGCACATCCTTTTGAGTCAGCCTTGTCAAGCGGGTAGCAATAGAGGTAAAGTTATTCGCAAACCGTTGATAATATCTAGAAAGCGCCACAAAACTCCTCACCTCAATGACCAAGCTAGACCAAGCCCAATTCTTAATGACTTTAATATTTTAAGAATTCACCATCAGCCTTCTTTTGTAAACAACATACCCCAAAAAGGAAAGTCAAAACAACCAAAATTTTCACTTTGGAAAATTTTCTCTAAGACACCAAAAACTCCATAAAAATGGCCAACATGCTCTTCCTTTAAGATATCATCTATGAACACAATAACAAAGGAGACTAGAAAGAGCTTAAACACTCCATTCATCAAGCTCATGAAAGCGATGAGGGTATTAGCCATGCCAAAATACATTACCAAAAACTCATAGTGCCCATACTGGGTCCAAAAAGCAGTCTTAGACATATTCTCAGGCCTAATCTACAATTGGTGATAGCCTTATCAAAGATCAATTTTTAGAACACTGGAGCACTTTGTAATTGGCCAAATGGATCATCACACAAGGTAGTGAGTAATAATTATAAATAGTTACCTTATTCAACTGATAATAATCTATATAAGTTCTAATACTACCATCATTTTTAATTAACAAATAGGATTGGAGCACCCCACAATGAAGCACTAGGACAAAATCACCATTGGCCAAGAAGTTCTTTAATCTAAACTTAAAGTTTCCTTAAATTTTCTGGGGTCATACAATAAGAAGCAATACATATGGTATGGATATTGGGCTTTAAATTGATTTAAAAATCTAATCTCTATCAGGAGGCATGCCAGGCACATTCGTAGGGGAGACTTTCTTAAAATGTGACACAATGGAATGGAATCAATGGGAGGAGATATTCTTTTGTTAAAATACAACACATTTGATGCCTAAAACAGGGGATTTTATGAGTTCTTTATGTAATTTTTTATGGTTTTTATGTGTTTTTGTATTGTTCTTGCAGAAAAGTTAGGTTGGCATGATTTTGGAGAAAAATTGCAAATTTTGCTAAAGAATAGGGCATACGAGTTCACCTACGAGTCATAGCCCAAGTTATGAGTCGTAGGGGGCTATCGTAGGAAGAGACAAAGATCTAAAATTCATAAATCTGCTAAGTGTAGGTCAACCCTATGAGACCACCCTATGAGTCGTACGTCTCACTACGACTCATATAGGTATAATCGCAGTAGGAATTAGAGAGCCAAAGCTTTAGACCAAAAACTGAAGGCCTAGACTATAAGAGGAGGACAAGCTACGACTCATACAAAAGAGTCATATCAGTTGACTCCAAGATGTGAAGAACCTGATACGAGACCCCGATTATGACTCGTAGGTCACCCCAGGGGTACCAGTTGCCAACTATCTTTTCTGTGTAATTTTTAGGATTATTTTGTAAACACCATAAATACTTTAAGTGTAATACCCCAAAACTTACAACACTAGTACAATGCAAATAAAACATGATATGGTTTAGTCAAATTAGCGCTAATTTTTAAAAGTGTTTGAATCTCGTGTTAATGGGCTATATGTGCGTCTAATGCTTAAGAGGGTCGAGTGTATAAAGTTTTGTGTTAAATTAAGGAGATCACGGACTTAAATAAAGTAGGAGAATTGAAGTACCTATAGCACTTAGTAAGTTAGTAGGTGAGTCACCTACTTGCTTAGCTTAAATTTGCTAGCCAAATGGAGATGAGGCTCGACGTCAAATTTGTCCAAGTCCGATTATGAATAAAGTTCGTATTAAGGGTGGAACTTTAGCCCATGTTTTAGAATCATAAATGGATTATATTTTCAGCCCAAGATAGATTTTTAAAGGGGCCCAAAGACATCACAAACCACTTGACTATTTGGGCCTAAAACTAACTAAGAGAAAGTTGGAAAATGCGTAGGCCAAGCCCATCAACTTGGAGACCTATTTAGGCCCAAGTAAAAGGGGTAAGGAGCTGCATCACTGGCTTGGTAATGCAAGGCTAAAGTATCCTTAGTAATTTGTCCAAATACCCCTTTATAAAGGACTCAAAACAGCTCCCACAATTCATTGTTAACTTGACCAAAAAAAATCAGATTGTCTCCAAGTTTTCTCTCAACGTCTCTTAACTTTGTAAAGTCACTAAAAGGAACTAATATGGTTCTTGGAGAAGCCCTACACCTTAAAGGTAGTTGTAAGTAAGTTTACACAAAAAACAACAAGTATATGCTAGTATATTTGTGTTGGAAATT
Organism: Solanum sejunctum; assembly: GCA_025642045.1. Lineage (NCBI taxonomy): Eukaryota > Viridiplantae > Streptophyta > Magnoliopsida > Solanales > Solanaceae > Solanum > Solanum sejunctum. The sequence goes on from JAOTQJ010176400.1 coordinate 29,299, forward strand.
TGGGACAGCATATATTTAGAAAGCTGCTTCACACTTGCCTTTTATTTTAGTGACTTCTCTATGGTTTGTGGGCTTTATTATAAAGAGAAATTTATGTTCTTAATATAGTTTGAGTTATAAATGTTACTCTAAGGTTGCTGTCCTAATTTTGGTTTCATTTAACAAACGCATTTTATTGTATTATCATATGTGTAATGTTGATTAGAACTTGTGGACTGTTGGATGGAAGGCTATTGGCTCACATCCTTCATGACTTATTGGGTGATGTTCTAAGACTATTTAAGTACTATTTGCATGTGTAAATATTATTGGAACAGTTTCGTTAGTGTTGAAAAAGTTTTGGAATTGTTGACGTCAAAATGTAGCGAAGGAAGGTAACGTTATGCTGTCCATTTGTAGGTTGTGTAGAATTGTTATGTGTTATGCTTTGTGGGCTGCTGTGAGACTGTTATGGCAATAAAATAGGCTAGACATAATGTGTACATGCGAATGTGTATTAGAAAATACAATTAGCGGCAGAAAGGTTGAAAGAATACGCTTAGGTTTATAAATATCCGCTTGCTGCCCGTGTATTGTTTTCTTATGTGATTGGGATGCCAAGGTGTATCTATGGACTGCTAATGCTAGTTTTATTACCTACTATATTGTAGATAAATATTTATAGTATGGAAAGGTTGTCCCAAAGTAGTAACGAGGTCATACAACGAGGTATGTAAGGCTACTTAATTTCATATTACTTGGCATGAAATCTAGATCCTTCATGGGCACATAAAGGAACTTGCCAACTCCGAAACAACTATTAACCGTGTTTCCACTCTTTGACATGTTCATATGCTTCCATACATAGTTACCCTCAAATCTGCATACATTATTGGATACCAAGTTACATGGGTTCTTGTTACTAAATAAAGTTCACAAGTTGTTCCATTTCATATGTATTTCATTATTTGTGTAACATACTCTTTTTCATTGTCATATTGTCTTATATGATTATCTACATGTCAAGTGCTACATATACAGTCCTATAGCTCTAATATTGTGACCACCAAAAGAACCATCTCAAAGATAATTGAAAGGTAAAGTATATTGTTCATTGATGGGTGGTAGCCCGAGGGGTGGAAGAATTACCTAGCCAGGGACGATCTAATCACAGGTGGAAGCCTGAGGGATTAAGGAAGAACCTTGCTAGGGACAATCTCGATACAGTTTACCACTGATTAGTTAGTTATTTGTATTATAGCTATGCATAGATTATACAGTAAAGATAAAGTAATATAAAGAACATAAAGTACATGATTCCAAAGTATAACCAAAGGTGGTCTCTAATCTTGCACTAGTGCATAGTCTCATTTGAGTTATTACTTCACATACAGTATATCCTGCCTTACATATTCAGTACATTATCTCACACTGACGACCCTTACGAGGGACCTGCATTTCATGCTGCTGGTACAGGTGCTAGTAGATCTCCCCAGTAGGAGTACAGGATATCCAACTATTGATATCAAGCTCCAGGTTGCTCTGGGGCTTTGGGTGTGTCTAGATCTTATATGTTTATATTATACAGTTAGCCGAGCCGGGGCCTGTCCCAACCCTTGTCAAATACTTTCTCTTATCTAGAGACTTTGTAGACTGTAAATTAAAGTGTGGTCATGTCTCGTACTTTAAACACCATGGCCCTAACGACCTAGCCATATGCATTTCCTTTTGGCTTGTTATCACTATTTATTTTGGTAAAGGCATGTCAAAGGTAGAAATCCCTTATAGTACATATAGAAAGCGCATAGATACAGGTTGGTTCTTTCGGGCCTTATCGACAATGGCTGCCAGTCTGCCCTAACGGGACTTGGTACATGACAGAAGTTATATCAGAGTGGGTCATCCTAGAGAGTCTACAAAGCCATGTCTATGTAGAATTTTGTTTATCAATGTATTGTGCACCATATTTATAAGCGGGAGGCTATGTGGAATTTAGAAGTTGTTACTTTCTTTTCGTTCTATAGATTGTGCCATAAAGTCAAGTGTAATAGGTGCACTATGTCTAATTCCTAAATTATTTTGTACAGCAAGTATGCCAGAAATAAGATAGAACAAAGGTAAAGGGAAGGGAATATAAGTGGTGGTTGGTATACCCAGCCAGGTGAGATAATGAGATGAGGTTCGAGAGGAGTCTCTGTCACAGACATCTCTAACTCCTCCAGCTCCTGGTGAACCTGAGAGTAGTAAAATTCCTCCAGAACCACCTATTGATGCTACCATCTAGGATCTGAGAAATACAGTCCAACTGTTGACTCATATAGTTGCGAGCCAAGGTTAAAGGCAGGAAGGTCCAGTTATGAATATAGGTGGTCCGAATAGGGCATCGGACACAAGGATATGTGATTTTCTTAATTTGGACCCTCCATCCTTCACTGGATCAAATCGTAATAAAGTTACCCAAGACTTTATTGATTAGATTCAGTGCACTTTAGATGTTATGCACGTGTTTGGTACAAAAGCTGTCGAGTTAGCGACATATAGGCTGAAAGGTGTGACTATATAGTGGTATAAAGCTTTGAAGCAATCTAAGGGTATAGATACACCTCCAACTACCTGGAAAGAGTTTAGGGAGGCATTTCTTGACCATTATTTGAGATTAGAGATCCAAGAGGCCCATGTAGATCAGTTCCTAAATCTTCACCAAGGGAATATGAGCGTGAGGGAGTATAGCCTCCAATTTAATTCCCTGTCTAGGTAAGCTCCTAATGTAGTTGGTACTATGGCAGATAGAGTTTATTGATATGTGGATAGATTGGATACATATCTAGTCAGAGATTGTACCATTGTCTCCTTGAATAAGGACATGGACATAGCGAGGATGCAGGCTTTTGCACAGAAATTGGAGGATCATAGGCAGAGAAAAAGGACACAAGAGTTGAAAAGAGGGCACGCCAAGAGGGCCAGGTCTATAGAGCAGTTTACATCACCCCAAGGTGAGCTTATGCCTCAATTTTCTAGTAGATCGCCTAGGTCATCATCCTCCTACTATGCAGCCAGTGCTCTACCATAATTTCAAGGGTCTTAAAATAATCACATTGATCAAGGAGGTGAGGGACAAGGTATAAGGACAACAGGATATTCGGTAGGCTAAGCAATGACTCCTAGGAAGCCTTATAAACAGTTTGGAAGAAGTCATTCAAGTATATGTCATGTTGGGATAGATGTTTGCTATTGGTGTGGTGCTCCAGGGCACATAATAAGAGATTACCCGAGGAGGCATATGGGTGATATAGTACAATCTACTGGATCAGCTATTGCATTATCATCATCAGTTCCTCTATCAGGTAAGGGACAACAGGCACCTATGGGCCATGGTAGAGATGTTAGAGGGGCAGCTAGCTCTAGCGGGGTCTAGAATCGCACTTATGCTCTAGGGAGTCGGCAAAATTTGGAAGCTTCGCCTGATGTAATCACAGGTACATTGTCCATCTTTTCACATGATGTATATGCATTAATTGACCCTAGTTCTACACTATCATACATCACTCCACTAGTTGCTGGGAAGCTTAAGAGAATGCCCAAACTATTGAATAAACCATTGGAAGTGTCTGCACTAACTGGTGAATCTATCAGGGCTAGAAGGGTTTATTATGACTATGTAGTAACTGTTTGTAATCATGACACAATGGCTGACCTAGTTGAGCTAGAAATGTGGAATTTGATGTTATAATAGGTATGGATTGGTTAGCTTCTTGCTATGCCTCTGTGGATTGCCGAACTAAGAGAGTATACTTCCACTTTCCAAATGAGGTAGTTCTTGAATGGGAAGGCAATATTAGGGCACCAAAGGGGAAGTTTATCTCTTATTTTAAGGCCAAAAAGATAATATCCAAGGGGTATACATGTCATTTAGTTAGAGTGAGGGATATGGAGGCAAAATCACTAACTCTTCGATCAATTCCAGTAGTGAATGAATTTGTTGATATGTTCCCTGAAGAACTTCCAGGTTTACCTCTAGAAAGAGAAATAGATTTTGGTATTGACTTACTTCCAGGCACTCAACCTATTTCTATCCCTCCATATAGAATAACCCTAGCAAAATTACGTGAATTAAAAGAGTAATTAAAAGACTTACAGGAGAAGAGTTTTATAAGACCTAGTGTGTCCCCTTGGGGTGTATCAGTGTTATTTGTACGTAAAAAAGATGGCACCTTGAGAATGTGTATCGACTATCGACAATTGAATAAGGTGATAATTGAGAATAAATAATCCCTCCACAAGATTGATGATTTATTTGATCAGTTATAGGGTGCCAAATGCTTTTCAAAAATTGATTTGAGATCAGGTTATCACTAAGTGAGGGTGAAGGAGAAAGATATACATAAGACTGCATTTAGAACACGCTATGGTCACTTTGAATTCTTTATTATGTCATTTGTACTAAGAAATGCACTAGCAATTTTTATGGATCTGATGAACAGGGTATTCAAGCCATTTTTAGATGTGCTTGTGATAGTATTTATAGATGACATTTTGGTATATTCAAGATCAGAAGAGGACCACGCAAATCACTTGCGACAGGTGTTACAGATTCTTCGTGATCGACAGTTGTATGCCAATTTTTCTAAATGTGAATTTTGGCTAAGAATTAGTGGCATTCTTGGGTCATATTGTGTTTGATGAGATAATAAGGGTTGATTCACAAAAGATAGAAGCTATGAAAGATTGGCCAAGACTAACAACACCGATGGAAGTTCGGAGCTTCCTAGGCTTGGCAGGCTATTACAGGAGGTTTGTGAAAGTTTTTTCTTCTATTTCTACACCTCTAACAAAGTTGGCACATAAGGCAACCAAGTTCCAATGGAATGATGCTTGTGAAAGGAGCTTCCAGGAGCTGAAAAGTAAGATAACTTCTGCACCTGTGCTAGTACTTCCAGAAGGCACTGAGGGGTATGCAGTAATTACGATGCTATAGGATTTGGCTTAGGGTGTGTATTGACACAACATGGTAGAGTAATTACTTATGCATCCAAACATCTACAACCACATGAGAAAAACTATCCAATACATAATCTTGAGCTAGCAGGAGTTGTGTTTGCTCTGAAAATATGGTGCTACTATTTGGATGGGGTTCACGTTGACATATATACTGATCATAAGAGCCTACAATACATCTTTAAGCAGAAATACCTAAACTTAAGACAGCGTAGATGTCTAGAACTAATAAAGGATTATAACGTTGATATACTATAACATCCAGGGAAGGCAAATATAGTAGCCAATTCTCTGAGTCGTAAGGAAATCGTGAATCCATCTGGGGAAGGCAAATATGGCAGCCGATACTCTGAGTTGCAAGGCAATCATGAATACTGATAATCTAGCTATGATAAGTCATAAAATGGCTAAGGATCTACGTCAGCTAGCCAGTTTGGGAGTTCGCCTTCTTGAAACTCCAAAAGAAGAAGTTATTGTGTATAATATTATGAAGTCTTCATTGGTAATGAAGGTGAAAGAAAAACAGTTCGAGGATCCCATTCTACGACAGCTTAAGGAAAAGGTGAGTCAGGGTACTGTAAAGGGATTGATCTTACACAAAATAGAGTACTTTACTGCCAAAATAGATTATGTGTGCTAAATATTAATGGATTAAGAAAAAGGATAATGGAATAAGCCCATCATTCCCGATATTCCATCCATCCAGGATCAACTAAGATGTACCATGACCTGAAAGGAATATTTTTTGGGGGATACATGAAAAAAGGACCTTGCAGAATTTGTGGCTCAATATCCAAAATTGCCAACAGGTGAAAGTAGAACACCAAAAGCCAGGAGGTTATATGCAGTGTAAAGAACTGCTAACGTGGAAGTAGGATATGATCAATATGGATTTTTGTTACAGGTTTGCCTCGCTCATTTCAAAAGTTTGACTCCATATGGGTAATAGTTGACAGATTCACAAAGTCAGCACACTTCTTGCCAGTTAGAAGTGATTATACAACTGAAGAGTATGCCAATCTATACTTAAAAGAGAAAGTCAAGCTACACGAAGTAACAATATCCATTATATCTGACCGAGGAGCTCAATTCACTGTAAAATTTTGGAAGTCCTTCCAAAGGAGTTTAGGGACACAAGTGAACTTGAGTACGGCATTCGACCCCCAAATAGATGGTCAAGCAGAATGCACCATTCAGATACTTGAAGATATGTTGCGAGCTTGTGGACTTTAAAGGTAGTTAGTGGACCATTTGCCACTTATTGAGTTTGCCTATAATAATAGCTACCATGAAAGTATCAAAATGGCACCTTATGAAGCTTTGTATAGGAGGAAATGTAGGTCACCAATTGAATGGTTGGAAGTGGTGAAACCACCTTTCTTGGGCTAGATTTAGTACAATAAGCCATGGAAAAAGTTAAGGTGATACAACAGCGACTAGAAATAGCCCAAAGTCATCACAAATCATATGCGGATGCTAGGAGGAGAGGGCTGGAAATCTCAGTAGGGGATTGGATATTTTTAAAGGTATCTCCAATAAAAGGGGTTATGAGATTTGTTAAGAAAGAAAAACTGATCCCACGTTACATAGGGCCATATAAAATTATTAAGAGGTTCAGGTAGGTTGCATATGAACTAGAACTACCCCAAGAGCTTTCAATGGTTTATAAAGTTTTTCATGTCTCAATGCTTCAAAAATGCATAGGTTACCCATCCCGTATCAGTACTATTGAGGATGTGCAGGTTACAGAAGATCTCGCCTATAAAGAGGTACTTGTGGCTATTCTAGATCGTCAAGTTAAGAAGATAAGAAATAAAGAAATAGATTCGGTAAAAGTACTTTGGAGAAACCATCAAGCCAAAGAAATAATATGGGAGGCCGAGGATATGATGAAATCAAAATATCCTTAATTATTTGAAGGTAAAAATGATGTCCAACATGCAAAATTGGGACACTAATAGGTACTTGTTATTGAATACTCAGTGTATTGTCAAAACTTTGTGTAAGTAAATATTTAAACTTGGTTAAGCTATCCAATTATGTTAACATTCTAGGATGAAAGTTCCTAAAGGGGGGAGGATATAACACCCCACATATTACAATAATAGCACAATGCAAATGAAACATGACATGGTTTGGTCAAATTAGAACTAATTTTTAAAAGTGCTTGAATCTCATGTTAATGGGTTATATATGTGTCCAATGCTTAAGAGGGTCGAGTGTATATATGTTTTGTGTTAAATTGAGGAGATCATAGACTTAAATAAAGTAAGATAATTGAGGTACCTATAGCACTTAGTAAGTTAGCAGGTGAGTCACCTATTTGCTTAGCCTAAATTTGATAGCTAAATGGAGACGAGGCTCGACGTCAAATTTGTCCAAGTCCAATTATGAATATAGTTAGTATTAAGGGTGTAACTTTAGAACATATTTTAGAATCATAAATGGACTATATTTTTAGCCCAATAAACATATTAAAAAGGGCCTAAAGACATCACAACCCACTTGATTATTTGGGCCCAAAACTAACTAAGAGAAAGTTGAAAAATGGGCATCCCAGGCCCATTAACTTGGAGACCTATTTAGGCCCAAGTGCAAGGGGTGAGGAGCTGAATCACTAGCTTGGTAATTTAAGGCTAAATAGCCTTAGTAAGTTGTCCAAAGACCCCTTTATAAAGAGCTCAAAATAGCTCCCACAAGTTATTATTAACTTGACCAAAAAAAAAATCAGATTGTCTCCAAGTTTTCTCTCAACGTCTCTTAACTTTATAAAGCAGCTAAAAGGAACTTCTAGGGTACTTGGAGAAGCCCTAAACCTTGAAGGTAGTAGTAAGTAAGTTTACACATGTGTTTAGTATGATTTTCTTACAAAAAACAACAAGTATATGCTAGTACTATTTGGGTGCTGTTCTAAGACTGTTTTAGAATAGTCTTCACATCCTTCATGACTTCTTGGGTGTTGTTCTAAGGCTGTTTTAGTACTATTTATATATGTAAATGTTGTTGGAACAGTTTTGTTAGAGTTGGAAAAGGTTTGAAATTGTCGACGTCGAAAAGTAGCAAAGGAAGATAACATTATGCTGTCCATTTGTAGGTTGTGTAGAATTTTTATGTGTTGTGCTTTATGGACTGTTGTAAGACTGTTTTGGCATTAAAACAGGTTATACATGATGTCTACATCTGAATATGTATTAGAAAATACGATTAGGGGCAAAAAGGTTGAAATCATACGCTCGGGTTTATAAATACCTGCTTGCTGCCCATGTATTATTTTCTTATGTGATTGGGCTGCCGAGGTGTATCTATTGGCTGCTAATGCTAGTTTTATCACCTACTATATTGTAGATAAATATTTATAGTATGGAAATGTTGTCCCAAGGTAGTAACGAGGTCATACAATGAGGTATGTAAGGCTGCTTGATTTCGTATTACTTGGCATGAAATCTAGATCCTTCATGGGCACATAAAGAACTTGCCAACTCCGAAACAACTATTAACCGTGTCTCCACTCTTTGACATGTTCAAGCTTTCATACATAGTCACCCTCAAATCTGCATACATTCTTGGATACCAAGTTACATGGGTTCTTGTTACTAAATAAGGTTCACAAGTTATTTTATTTCGCACGCATTTCATTATTTGTGTAACATACTCTTTTTCATTGTCATATTATCATGTATGATTATTTACATGTCGCATGCTACATATACAGTCCTACAACTCTAATATTGTGATCACCAAAAGAACCATCTCAAAGGTAATTGAAAGGTAAAGTACATTGTTCATTGATGGGTGGTAACCCGAGGGATGGAAGAATCACCTAGCCAGGGACGATCCTATCATGGGTGGTAGCCTGAGGGGTTAAGAAAGAACCTAACCAGTTATGATTTTGATATAGTTTACCACTGATTTGTTTGTCATTTGTATTACAGCTTTGCACAGATTATACAGTAAAGATAAAATAATATAAAGAACATAAAGTACATGATTCCAAAGTATATCCGAAGGTGGTCTTTAATCTTGCACCAATGCATGGTCTCATTTGAGTTATTACTTCACATATAGTATATCCTGCCTTATATATTTAGTAAATTATCTCATACTGATGTCCCTTATAGGGGACCTGCATTTCATGCTGCTGTACAGGTGCTATTAGAACTCCCCAGTAGGAGTACAGGATATCTTGCTGTTGATACCAAGATCCAGGTTGCTCCGGGGCTTTGTGTGTGTCTAGAGCTTATATGTTTATATTATACAGTTAGTCGAGGCAGGGCCAGTCCCAACCCTTGTCAGATACTTTCTCTTATCTAGAGGCTCTGTAGACTATGTAAATTAAAGTATGATCATGTCTCATACTTTAAAAATTATGGCCCCAATGGCCAAGCCATATGCATTTTCTTTTGGCTTGTTATCACTATTTATTTTGTTAAAGGCATGTCAAAGGGAGAAATCCCTTATAGTACATATAGAAAGCGCATAGATATAGGTTGGTTCTTCTAGGCCTTATCATCAATGGGTGTCAGTCCGCCCTAACGGGACTTGGGGCGTGACATCATGTTTGGGTTGTATTAAGGAAGATTCAAATTCAGAAGAGAAGATCATTTTTGAATATACCCTTAAGGAAACTTTTAGGGTTTTATCTTAGTTTATAACTTTCTCTTAGAAAACCCAAGTTTGGGGATTGCAAATCTTGCTTTGTACTTATTATCAATCTGTCAAGCTTGTGGTTTGCAACTTGTAGTGTCTTCAATCTTCATTGCTTTGGGTAAAATTCTCAATCATTTCTTATATTTGACTTGAGATGACCTAGGTTAGCGCATTGCTATGATTGGGATTTTGCATGTACTGTTTATTTCTCTTCATTA
>JAOTQJ010176400.1:44954-65708 GCA_025642045.1 Solanum sejunctum
TATATATATATATATGTTATCGTGTTTGGTTTTTCTGTCTTGTCTTTACTTTGAGGACAAAGTATTCTATTTTGGTGGGGTGTGCGAAGTTATGGATTAAGGTGAAGTCTGAGTAGCCTCGAGTCCATAACTTCTCCTATTTTTGATCCCAAGGTTTTCTTACCGTGATTCTTTTTCCTTGTAGATGTTTAATTTCTATTAAACCAGCATGTTTAGGTAATGTAGATAAGGTGTAAATTCATAGTAGTGTTATCTGTTAGCATATACATAGTATTTAAATGCTTTTTGAATGATTTGAAAATTTTGGTACCCTCAAATTTTTTGAGATTGTGATTATTGATGTATTCATTCATTTTGAAGATTTGGTGTTATTTGTTCTGATAACGTATAGGTAAATTGACACTTGAAGCATGACCTATGAGTCTATACTTAATTGTGGGTGCAATGACATGCGTGTTGTGAGCTTATTTTGCCGTATTTATGCATCTTGTATGGACTCAGAACTTGCCTTAATACTCTAAGATTAGTTTAGTGATATGGTTAATTTGGAAAGTATCTTAGTCCTTTATTCTTTTAGTGAATCCACTTTTAGCCTAAATGACCTACTAAATGAGTGAGTGAATCCCTTGTTCCAAAATTTTGAGCTTCTTATCTACTCATTCTTTCTTGGTATCTTGCCAACTTAACCTTGTTTGATGAAATACCTTGATATTAGCCCTGATCTATCCTTTAACATGTGAAACTTGATTGAGGCTAAAAGCCTAAGTTGAGGGTGGCTACAAATGGTGGCCCTAGTTTGGGGAATAGATACTGTGTACTTCACTTCAGGCTAAAAGCCTAAGTTGAGGGTGACCCTTATTATGGTAAAGTTATAACAATGAGGTGATTAGTTGGGAAATAAAGATAAAATGAAAAATCATAAGGTTGGGGAGGAAAAAGAAACTAAAATTGTGTTGAATTGAGAAAACAAATTAGCAAAACTAAGTTCAGAAATAAGACACAGCTAAAATGAGAAAGAAAGCACTCGGGAAAAGCTTGAACAGGAGAATAAGTGTGGATTTAGTGAAAATGGCTAGGTTATGAAGGCAAAAGTGTTAGTAAACATAGTTAAAGGATAACATTTAGTCACTACTTGCCTGAAATATCATATCAAAGCCCCCTGAACCTATTTTATAAGCCCATAAGTCCTAAAGTGATCCAAATCCACTTTGTCAGCAAGCCTATGGTGTTCGTCATTTTGCATGAATTTCATTTGTGAGAGTGAGAATGTTTCCTCAGTACCTAAATTCCAAATGCTTTTTGTGTGAGTAAGAGGGATTTCTTTTTTGTGAGGGCATTTGCACTACTTGATTAGCATATGGCTATACCAGTGATTGTGGATGGTTGATGCTCCTTAGCTTATCATTGTTGGGTTGCCAGATTCATCATCATGTTTTTATTATTCTTAGTAGCTTTGCAATTTGATTTTGAAAATGATAGTTGGGTACGTTGATTAGAGTGAATGATGTATATGCCCTTGGTATAGATGCTATATATTTCTCATTGTCTACATAGATTGAGTCATCTATTGAGGACAAGCAATAATTCTAAGTTGACGGTGTTGATGTGCTGTCAAAATACAACACATTTGATGCCTAAAACAAGGAATTTTATGAGTTGTTAATGTAACTTTTATATTTTTGATGTGTTTTTATGTTTTTATTGCAGAAAAGTTAGGTTGGCGTGATTTTGGAGAAACATTATAGATTTTGTTGAAGCATAATGCATATGAGTTCACCTATGAGTCGTAGCCAAGCTACGAATCATAAGATGCTATCGTAGAAAGAGACAGAGACCAAAAAAAATTAGAAATCTAATAAGTAGAGGTCAACCCTAAGAGGCCACCCTATGAGTCGTAGGTCTCACTACGACTTGTATAGATGTACTTGTAGCAGGAAACTTTTAGGGTTTTATCTTAGTTTATAACTTTCTCTTAGAAAACCCAATTTTGGGGATTGCAAATCTTGCTTTGTACTTATTATCAATCTGTCAAGCTTGTGGTTTGCAACTTATAGTGTCTTCAATCTTCATTGCTTTGGGTAAAATTCTCAATCATTTCTTATATTTGCATATTTGTTGGTTTTGTCTTAGACATGAGTAGCTAAGCAGCCACAACTTGGGGTTATCAGAATCATGGGTATTTGACTTGAGATAACCTAGGTTAGTGCATTTCTAAGATTAGCGTTTTGCATGTATTATATATTTCTCTTTGTTATGATTGTTGTTTGGTGGTGGCCAACACCAAACCCCGCCTACTATCACGATCCCAACCAAGGTAGTGACGAATAAGAAAAGAGAAATAGATGACCAGATTCGATTGATGTGTTCTCTTCTAATCAACCAAACCTGACCAAGGAGAGGTTGACTGGGACAATAGCTAATAGTTAGTTAGCATGCCAAGGTTGCCGACCAAGCGCCATAGCGAAATTTGACCTTCACCTTCACAAGAGGGCTAGAAAGACCTAAGTTACTATTCTGGATGCAAATCTCTATTTGTAGTCATGTTATCTTTGTTAATCGAGTCAATGAACCATGGGGAACACAATTACCAAGTTTTTATTAAAATTGAGTGTTTTCCTGCATCGTCGTATAGTGTTTATTTTACTTTGTTCTTAAATCACAAAACCCCCCCATTTAGAGATTTTAGTTATAAATACTTGAAATCATTGATAGTGAATTCTCATAATCAAACCCTGTATTCCATGTGGATTCGATCCTAACCTTTAGTTAGGTTAATTGCTGACAACAACCGCTTTCTTATAGGAGTGTGAACATCATCAGAAATTATGGCATCATTGCTAGGGAATACGACTAGGTTCTAACTTGATTTCACTATTAGTTAGTTCTAGTGTTAATTTTTAAACTCTCTTGTATTTTACTTTTATTTTATTTTTGCTAGTAGATTTTAAGTGAGGTTGGTTAGCACCATGACCGAACAAAAGCTTTACGTCACTAGTGATCTATTGGAAACATTATAGAGACATATTCTGTTCTATGAGCAAGAGTCCAAAGACCCTCAAATGTACCTATAACATTTTACTCAAACACTGAGAAGGTTTCTTGGGACAAGACATCCTGCTTAGGAAGCCATGGCTCATTAAGCTTTCCCCATGACTCTCTAGAGTGAGACTGCGAAATGGTGGTCAATTCTCTCACCTGATGTTTATTCTAACTGGAAGAGGTGCAGAGAGTCTTCCTCATGAACTTCTATAAGGGTCCCAACAAGCAAGAGTTATAGAATAACATTTGCAATTTTAAATGGGTGCTAGGAGAATCTTTGGTAGCGGCGTAGGAAAGGCATAAGAAGTGCGTGGAAACAAATGGGAACTATTATCTGACTGGCGATGAATTGGCTGCTAGCTTCTATCGAGCATTAACTTCTAAACAACAAGGTCATGCTGATGCCTTATTCGGAGGGGAGTGTTGGGTATTTCTGAGGCAACCATTCAGCAAAATTATCAAATACATGGATAGGTTTTCTGCGATCATGCAAGTTTTCCAACCAATGCAAAAGCAACTAGTGCTACCCACTAGTACATCCAAGGAAATCCCAAGTACTACCAAAAAAGAGAGTGTGCCAAACTGGTTAAGGTTCCCCCGCTAGCTGTGCATTACTGAGAAACAAACAAGGATTAAGAACATGCTTGAACAACGCTTGAACAAGGTCAATGAGTAAGATGATATTGTTCGGGAGATAAAGTTTGATATTCTCAAAAGTAACTACAAAGTGGAACAACAAACCATGTCAATGCAAAGGCTTGGAGATAGGATGGAGTAGCTTGCAGAGAAACTAGAGGCAGTACAGGATGAGCAAAGAAAGAATAGAAGGAGCAGTGATGGAACTCATGGAGAATTCTGATTATCCATGATGCGAGCCACGACATTAAAAAGGCCTTTCTTGCGAGGCAACCCAATCATCTTTTATGTTTTGGATTATTTTAAAACATTTTTATTTGTTGAACTTGTTGGGTTGTAGTTTAATATTTTGTTGTGAGTGTTAAGATTTTGAATCAACTGTACTGTCTTGCATTTAACTATATCTTGAGTAATTGGTTGCAGGAACAAACAAGAAAAATGAGGATTAGAGAGATTTATGCCTGGAGCAACATTTACGAGGAAGCCTACGAGTCATAGTCATCACTATAGCTCGTAGTCATGCCTTGTAGAGAGAAACAAAGAGTTGCAAAAGTTGGCATATATACTACAAGCCAACCTTACGATTTATAGAGTCCCTTACAAGTCGTAAGTGGGGTTCACAGTACCTAAGTATGAAAATAGAATTTTCTTAAGTTTTACGTCTGCTACGAGATTGTGACCTATGAGTCATATGACATCCTAAAACTCATTGTCGGGGTCTCATAGGCCCAATCTACAAAATTTTAAAAGGTGACCTAGTTTGGAATATTGAAAGACTAATGTCTTTTGGCTTCTTATGTCCCTTTATGAAATGGTTCTTCTCATTTATAACCCCCAAAACATCAGTTTTTATTATTTTATTCATCCCCTAAATCATTCTTCTACTAACATCTTCTAGCAAGTGCATTTTACCTAGTTTAAGGACTTTTGTTCTTCCTGTCATCGCACAGTCATCTTTCATCTGGTAAGTTTTCATGGTTAAGTTTTGTATATATCTAAAATAATCTTGTTTTGTGGGTATTTGAGTGAATATCTTGTGATCATGATTAGCAAAACATGTGAAAATGATTGTGATAGTGGGAGGAGCATGATTTAAAATTGTCTACGCCCCTGTTGTGAGTTGAATCTTTAGTTCTACCCTTATTTTGTGATTATAAAGTCTGATGTTATATTGTATATGTCTATTGCATGATTTATGGGTAATTAGCTGGTTAAACCATGTAGAGTTTAATGTCATAAATATTGGTGGTGGTATCATTTTGTTGTTAGGAATAACTATTGCATGAACTTGAGTAAACCTTTGCATGTCTCTAGTTGTGCTCGACAATTGTTGAAATTGGGTAATGTCCAAGATTAGTTCATACTAGAAGTATTCTGAATGGAATAGAGAATTCGTGTTTCATTTTGGAATGATTGATAAAGTATAGTGATTAGGCTTATTACTGGGTTATTTGTGTATTTTTGATTTTTGATGCTTCTTAGTTAATTTCTGGTCATTTTGGAAAGGTTAGAGGCACCCAGGGTGCTCTTTGTTTTCTGCTACGAGGATCCACTACAACTCATATATCACCTTATGAGTCATAGCTACCCTTCGTAGAAGGTAACGGTCATCTATGGTGCCTTAATATTTTCCATACGAGGCTCACTTATGATTTGTAAAACTTTTTACAACTCATAGCGGTTCTCTTATGGCCCAAATCTAAATTTTCAAAATATCTCTAGAATGAGGTACGAGCACAAAATGTGACTCGTAGGTTACCCTATGAGTTGTACCTGCATCTCATAGCTGATTTCAGCTAACTTGGTACTATGAGGCTACAGTACAACTCGTAGGTCACCCTACTAGTCGTACCTTCACCTCGTATCTACAACCCTCCACTTGGTTCAGTTATTTTTCACTTTGGTATTTGCATTATTTCTTTTTTGATTGTTTTATGTGTTATTAATTTGTGGAACAAAATATCATGGGACTCATGCATTGGTATGTGTTGAATTTTTATCATGCCTCCAAGAGGTCGAAGGGGTGTTGCCTCGACTTCAGGACACTGACTAAGAGATGAGACGTTGGATGATGAACAATTTATTGAAGAGATAAATGTGCACCCAGATCCTGAGGCTAATGTGACTGTGATGAGATCACAAACAACAAGGGTTCCGATGGAAGTGGATAGCCCCTCCCAATTTGAAGAGGAGGGTGACGATGAAGGATCAGATGATGAAGCTTCACTTTCTAAGTCTGATTCTCTTGAGTTATCTTAAGTTCAGCCAGAGGATACTACTCTACAATAGCCAGCTGATTTAACTTACATCATCACCTCCACAGACTCCAAAATCACAAGATGGGGTGTACCTAGCATGAGAGAGATTTATGAAAAGGGATTGGAACCAAAAAGTCAAGGGAGGTTAGTGTAGAGGTTTCATGAGGAGGCAATTTTAAAAAACTCAGGGCTAAGCAGTGCATTAGGGCTAGAAGCTGAAATTGAGTGCCATAGACTAGGTTGGCTATCACAAGTGTTGGGAAAGTTCGCCCCCTACCTGGTCCAAGAATTCTATGCCTCCTACTATGCTACTTTACATAGCAATCTTCTCAGGCACAAAAAGCTCATTGAGCAGCCACAATTGAGTAAAGTCCTGGTCAAAGGTGACATTGTTGATATCTCAGAAGAAACCATTCGAAGGGTATAATTTGATCCAAATTACAAAATGCCACACTCCACTATAGAGTATGATCATAGGATTGTAGATATAAGAAAGGCGGCTAATCAAAAGATGTTAGGCTGAGAACAAAGATCCTTTGGTAGATTGCGAGCCAAATTTGCGAGGAATACGTTATGCAACACAATTTAAAATATTATATGCTTAATATGGGGTTATTTAGGAGTTTATCTTAACCAACATCTAATCCCAGCACCATTAGTTTAGTGATGTACAATGAAGATGACAACATTTTCATGCTTATCTTAAACTTGCCGAGGTAAAGGATGATCAAACTATTTCTTGGATCGACAATAAATATCTATCTTTTTGGGATATGAGGAGTTAACTACACCACTATCCTACATTGACGACATAGTTTATGAGTTAGAGTAGCTATTTACTTGCTCTCACATTGGTGCTCAATACTACTCTAAAGACTAAAACATGCTCATGCCAATCAACTCAAAACTCATCTATTTAGATTACCGCAAATCAACTCAACTCAGTTACTCATAACTCAATCAATCTGAATCGTTAGTCATGTATGAACTCAAGACTCTAACTCAAATCGAATTGTTATTAGTCTCTACTCCATCATACTCATCACATCAAAATAAATAAGATGCTCATGAAATATTCATAAATACAAGCAATATGCTACTCATGATCATTCATACTCAATTTACTCAACTCAAACAATCACAATCATGGTCTAAATTTGATTAATGCAACTCACGTTACATAGGATGCTGCAAGTCAAGATTCATAGAACTGAATGCAAGTTTTATGCCTTAATTTTATATGACCAACAACTAACTCATCAAGCCATTCATAACTTCACATAGAAATTCAAAGTAAATGCAAACAACTCAATATTAAGACTATAGGATCTATCGATACTCAATTATCAGATATAAACTTAACCCAATTAAACAAAAGGGGAACATGGAGGACTTAGTCCCATGTTTTAGGAAGCCATACATAGTTGGAATGTGAAAGACAATTAACTTTCTGATGATGCTTAAGGTTAAACATAAAGCCCTTACTTTTTCTCCCTCCTTGGATATTCTCAAGATTTTGTAAGTGTATAATGAGAAATAATAAACTAGGTACTAATAAGGGACCTAACTTGAGTCCAAACACCATCATAGGTTTTAATTAAAAGGGATAGAAAAATTACAAATGCTCCTCTTAAAAATGAAACCAGAGGCCCTATCTATGGGTTGTAGTTCCACTTAGTGGCCGTAAGTGGCATCTCGTAGGTGAGGTTTTCCGATGTTTGCGTTATTAGAAATTGACAAGTTGTCTAATAACTCGTGGTTTCAAGGTTCAATAATTTTGATTTTCTGGAACTCCAATCTATGAAACCTCCTTTACGGGCTATAAGTAAGTTGATAGGTCATATGTTAACTCATCTCTAATATTCAGCAAAGCCAATTTTCAATTCGTCAATCTACAAAACCCAATCTACATATTGTAGGATAATGTACGATCCGTACACTATCTCATACATGGGCCTCATAGTTAGAAAAATTTCACCAAGATACAGGGGAACTTTTGAGGCTACACCTACGGGTCGTAGATCACTCTATAGGCTGTAGATGGACATCGTGAATTCTTTCAGTGATTTTTCTCAGTTATTTTCTTAGTTTACTCTAGGCATTCACTTACTCTAGGTAGGATGAATTAGGAGGTGTTACATCATCTCCCCCTTGGGATCATTTGTCCTTAAATGAAGAGAAATCTAGGAACCTAGTCAAGGCACGAATCATATCTTGGACCCTAACAATCAAACAGTTCACAAATCACTTATGCAATAAATCAAATAAGTAGTTAAGGAAGTAATCAATCAACAATCAAACTAGTCATCAATCGAATTCTAGAACTCTATCATCACTCTAACTCATAATAAAAAGGAGCTCAAGAAATAGGAATGAATCATTATTGTCAACTCTTTCATCATTATCAGGTAGGAACAAATGAGAGTACTTGGCCTTCATATCCTCTTCAAATTCCCAAGAAGTTTCTTCGACAAACTAATTTCTTTGGAGCTCCTTGACAAAGGAAATCTCTTTGATCCTCAACTTGTGAACCTGATGATCAAGAATTTTGACTAGAATCTCCCTATAGCTCAACTTGTCCTACACTTGAATACTCTCAACTAGCACAACTAACTGTGGGTCTCTTAAACACTTCTTAAGAATGGAAATGTGGAAGATTGGGTAGATGGATGCCTAACTATGTTGGTAGCTCCAACTCTTAAGCTACATTCTCCACCCTATTTATAATCTGGTAAGGTCTAATGTACCTTGAACTCCTTTCTTTCCAAATCACATTACACTTTATAGGTGTCACTTTTAGATACACCCAACCGTTGACCTTGAACTCCAAGTCTCTCCTCCTAACTTTTGTAAGGATTTTTGTCGACTTTGTGTAGTGTTCAATCTCTATCGGATGATGTTCACTTTCTCCAAGGCTTGGTAAACCAAGGTTGACCCAATCAAATATATTTCGCCAATCTCTAACTATCTAATTAGTGGACTACATCTCCTTCATAAAGTGCATAATATGGGGCCATCTGAATACTTGAATGAAAACTGTTATGGTAGGCAAATTCAATCAGAGGAAAATGGTCATCCCAATTACCCTTGAAGTTAATGATGCACACCCTCAACCTATCCTCCAAAGTTTGAATTTTATGCTCCGCCTGGCCATCAGTCTGTGGGTGGAAAGTAGTGCTAAGATTTACCTTTGAACCCAAGCCTTTCTAGAAAGATATCCAATACAGGCCCATGAATTAGGCTCTTCTATCTGAGATGATAAAGAAAGGGACTCCATGTAGTCTAACAATTTCCTTTATGTATAATCGGGCATAATCCTCCATGATGTTAGTCATCTTTACTGCCAAGCGTAAATTTTGTCATCCTATCAACTATCATCCAAATCAAATAATATTATCTATGGGACCTCGGTAAGCCTATGATAAAGTTCATGTTAATCATTTCCCATGTCTATTTTGGGATCTCAAAGTTTTGAGCTACTTCATATGACCTTTGATTCTCAACTTTAACCTATTGGTAGTTTAGGCATTTAGAAACAAACTCAGTAATATCTCTTGTCATCCCACTCCACCATAGACCTCTATCAAGTGATGGTACATCTTAGTTGAGCCTGAATGGATAGAATATATGGAGTTATGAGCTTCTGCCATGATGCTTTCTCAAATACCATCAATATCTATAACACATAATCCGCATTGATATCTCAATACTCCATCTCCCCTTTTGGCGAAATCCATCACCTTATGCCTGTGCTCATCCTTCTTCGATTATAGTAAGGTAGGGTCTTGGTCTTGCTTTTCCTTCACCTCCACTACTTGATATTATGAAGACCCATTATGCATAAGAACTCCACCTTCACCGAAATCATCTAGTTGAACTCCCAATCATGCCATCATGTGAATCTCTATAGCCAACTCTTTCTTTGCTTTCTGCACATGAGTGGTGCTCCCTATAAACTACCTACTAAGAGCATCAGAAACCATGTTACCTTTACTGGGGTGGTAGAGGAAGGCCATACACAGTCCTTGAGTAACTCAAGCTATCTCCATTGTCTCAAGTTAAGATCCTTTTGGGTGAGGACATATTGTAGGATTTTATGTCTATGAAGACATCAACATATGCTCCATACAAGTAGTAGCGACAAGCTTGAGAGCAAAAACTACTGCTTCTAATTATAAGTCATGTGTGGGATAATTCTTCTCATGCACCTTGAGTTGTCACGGAGTATAAGCAACGGATACACCCTTCTGCATCAATACACATCCAAATCCCGATCTTGAAGCATCATAATAAATGATAAATCTATTAGTTCCCTCAAGAAATGTCAACACTGGGGCAGTAGTCAACCTTGCTTTCAACTCCTAAAAACTCCTCTCACACTCATCGGACCATTGGAACTTTACCTTCTTTTGGGTCAGTCTAGTCAATGACACAAATATGGCAGAGAACCCATTCATGAATCTCTGGTAATAACAATCTAAACCTAAGAAGCTTTTTATGTTGGTTAAGAGCTTGGTCTAGGTTGATTCTTAACTACCTCAATATTTTGAGTATCTACTCGGATTCCATCACCCGAAACTATGTGGCCTATGAATACCATTGATTTGAGACAAAATTTACTCTTTGAAAACTTCATATATAATTCATTGTCATTAAACATATGGAAAGCAATTCTAAGGTGATTAACATACTCCTCCTCATCTCGAGAATACACTAGAATATCATCAATAAACATGATCATGAACATATCAAGGTACTGTTACAATACTCTGTTCATCAAGTCTATAAAAGTTATAACTGCATTTGTTAACTCAAAAGACATGACCAGAAACTCAAGATGACCATAGCGAGTTCAAAAAGCTATCTTTGGGATGTCATATTCTCCATTTTCAACAGGTGATAACCTGATCTAAGGTCTATCCTAGTGAAACTAATGGCACCCTAAAGTTGGTCAAACAGGTCGTTGATCCTTGGGAGGGGATACTTATTCTTGATTGTTACCTTATGCAATTGGTGATAGTAAATACATATTTTGATAAAACTATCCTTTTTGTCAAGAATAAAATGGCACCACCCTATGGAAAAGTACTCGTCCTAATAAAGCTCTTCTCTAGCAAAGCTTCAGCTGCATTTTCATCTCAATAGGGGCCACTCTATATGGAAAAAATAGAGATAGGTTATGTATCTAGAAAAACATCAATTCCGAAGTCAATCTCCCTATCAGGAGGGACTCCTGGCAGATCCTCAAGAAACTTATACAATCAAGACATACTCGAGGGTAGAAGGCTCAATATTGTCTGACTTAACTCATACAAGGTGGTAGATATATCCCTTTGAGATTAACTTCCTGGCCTTAGGGTAGGAAATAAACTTACCATAGTGCAATAGAATTTCCCTTCCACTCTAGGACTAGATCATTCAGAAATTAGAATTTGATAGTTTGAGTTCTACAATCAATAGAGGCATAACAGGCGTAAAGTCAGCCCATGCTAAAAATTATATCAAAGTCAGTCATCTCTAAGTCAATCAAATCAGTAAGAGTATCTCTATGATGGATGGAAACTATGCAATCTATAAACTATCTCTCGATAGAATAAACTAACCAACAGGAGTAGAAACAAAAAATAGCTCAAGCAAGCACTCAAGAAGGATCTCAAATCTACTAGCGCCATATGGCATCACAAAGGATAGGGTTGTACTCAAGTCAAGTAATGCATAATAATCAAAAGTGAAAACTTGAAGCATACCTGTCACAACAGCTGGTGCAGTCTCTTGGTCCTATCAACTCCCCATCATATACAGATAGTTTGTTCCATCGCCCATCCCTGGTGTAGCACTTCTCTAATTACCTTTGGCTGGTAGAGTTGTAGTAGAATACTGGGCCTTATTGCCCCATCTCAGACACTCCTTCTAGAAGTGACCTATCTGGCCACACTCAAAACAACCATTCCCTTCATCTCTGCACTCTCCTTAAAGCATGCTACCACATTTTCCATAAGATGGCTTCCTATTCGAGCCAATGGTCATAGTGGTTTAAGATTGAAGACCTATGCTCTGGAGCTCTGCTGACCTTAGGGCCTTTGATCATTTCTATTACTCGAAGTTGGTGCCCTATTTGAGGATGGTGCATAGCTATTATGTTCTTCTAGAAG
The DNA here is from genome assembly GCA_025642045.1 of Solanum sejunctum. Lineage (NCBI taxonomy): Eukaryota > Viridiplantae > Streptophyta > Magnoliopsida > Solanales > Solanaceae > Solanum > Solanum sejunctum. Next base: position 57,040 of record JAOTQJ010176400.1, read on the forward strand.
TAGGACTTGTCTCCCTTAATTTGCTTAGGCCGATTACGCTTAGGACCTTCTAACTTAGATTTCTTGCTCAGATGCTCCTCCTACTCTCTTTTCTTATCCTCCTGAAGTTGTTCTTCATAGAGCATAAGCCTAGAGAGGTTTATGCCTATGATTAGCATTGTTGCCTTAGACTCCTTCTTCACATATTTTCCCTGTCCAGATAAAAACTTCCTCATTCTTTCCCTCATATCCTGAACCATCTATGGGACATACATGGATACCTGAATGAACTTAAGGTTGTACTCTTTAAGAGTCAACCCCTCCTGCTTCAAGTTGACGAACTCTTCAATCTTTACCACCCACAGCTTATGAGAAAAGAAGTGGTCAAGAAAGGTATTCTCAAACTCACTCCACTTAGTAGGCTCAACGTCCTCACCTTGACCCTCTTCCCATTAATTATACCATACATTCACCACATTCTTAAATTAGTAGGAAACAAGTTCAACTCCCTCAATCTCAGTCGCATGCATGGCTTTCAGGACTTTTCAGTGAAGACTGGTGGATTTATCCTTAGAAAATCCCTAAGCCTAGTTGCAACATTTGGTTCTTGGGAGCTAGACCTAAGAGGTTGTGAACTCTGATCCCACTCTAAGTGGCTACCAACTAAGTGAGCATGGTAATAGCTCCTCTAAAATTAGCCTCGATAGTAGGATCAGGTAGAGTAGTAGATGCATGTGGAACTCCAGTACCTCTAGTTGGTCGACCTCCACCCCTCGTCTCTATCAGAGTAGGTACATCTGAAGTTGGATTCTCATTATTTTCAATTTGGGTGTCTCTGCGGGTGGTGATACACTAAGGAGGCATGATCAGCAAATGCGTAATGTAAATTAGAAAGGAACTCTATAGAATTCAACTCTATTGCCTGAACTCAGAAGATAAAAGAAATGTAACAATCCCTTATGTCCTAAAGCCTTCTACTTATAAAGTGTGGTGTACAACACACCCATAAATGAGACTTTACTAGACACGACTTCATAGACTCCGTGGGACAGTCAAACTCTGTGTTGTAATACCAAGTTTTTCACACCTCAAGAGGGTACTTTGGTGTGGTAAGTACTTGAAGAACCATTGTTGATTCCCCAAGAAAAAAACTTGGCCTCATCATCGCCTCATACTCGACAACGGAAGAAATACTCAGAAAGTCTATCAATTTAAATGAATAATTATAATAATAATTTCCAATGATCAAGCTTGGAAAATGAACAACATTTGATAATCTCTACTCAATATCTATGAAGCCTCTATTTAACAATTTATACGGTACCATGATAGGCCATAGCTACCCCAATCAAAGAAAATAAGAATACTCCTTAAAAAAAAGGAGCTCCTCCAAAGGCAAGGGGATTCACCAACTCTAAGAACAAGAAACCAGACCTCAATGGTACACTGATTGAAGTCCTCTATCATCGTATCTACATCATTAATGATGCAAGCCCAAATAGACGCTAGTACATGGAATATACTGATATGTAAAATGAATAAAGAAAACAAGTGAAGCTCAACTCAAATAAGTCAACTCAACTCAGAATCAACTCATAAAATCATAACTCAACTCCATAAATATGCAAGTTTAAAGTTTAAAACCATGCCTTGAAAATAGACTCAATGTTATCCAACATAGTTTAAAACATTATATACTTAATTGAGGGTTGCTTAAGAGTCTCTTAACTGACATCCAATCCCACCACCATTAGTTTGGTGATATATAACCAAGGAGACATCATTGTCACTCCCATCCTAAACTTACCAAGGTAAAGGATGATAGAACTCTCTCTTAGATCTAGAATAAATGTCTATTTTTTGGGACATGAGTCGCCAGAGTTAACTGCATGACTATCTTACGTTGGCAACATAGTTTATGGGTTGGAGTAGCTATTTACTTCTTGCCTATCAGTGCTTAAGCTTCCTCCCAAGACTAAAACTTGCTCATGTCAATCAAGTCAAAAGTCATCTCTTTAGATTACCTCAAATAAACTTAACTCAGTTACTCAATAACTCAATTTATCGAAATCGTTAGTCATCCATAAACTCAAGACTCTAACTCAACTCAAATGGTCATTTTTTACTCTACTCCATCATGCTCATCACATCAACTAATAGGATGGTCATTAAATATGCATAAATAAAGGCAATATGTTTCTCATGCTCAATCATACTCAATTTACTAACCTCAGACAATAACAATCATGGTCTAAATATGATTAATGAAACACAGGTATATGGGATGATGCAAGCCAAGATTCATAGAACTGAATGGATGTTTTATACCTCAATTTTATATGACCAACATGTAACTCATCAAGCCATTCATAATTTCAAATAGAAACTCAAATTAAATGTAAATAATTCAAGATTAGGATTATAGGATCTATCAACTCTTAATTATCATATATTAACTCAAATAAAGTAAATGAAAGAGGGGCGTGGATGGACTTAGTCCAACGCATTAAGAAGCCTTACATACCTAGAATATGAAAATATATGAGCTCAGGAAAGTAAAAAACTATCAACTCTCTATTGATCCTCAAGCTCAAACATGAAACCCTTGTTTTTTCTCCCTCCTCGAGGCTCTCAAGATTTTCTAAGTGTATAATGAGGAATAATACACCTGGAATGCTGATAAGGGATCTACATTAAGTCTAAAATATTATAGATTTTAATTAAAAGGGATAGGAAAAGTTAGGAATTCCCCTCTTAAAATTACCAATAGGAACCATGAGCCCCTGTTTATGGGCCATGGTTCCACTTACTAGTCATAAGTGGCCTCATGTAAGTGAGGGTGTCCAATATTTGGGTTACTGAAATTTGGAGATAGGGTTTTATGAATACCTTTCTATGAGTCGTAGGTCGAGTTATGAGTCATTTGATAACTCGCTATTTCAAGGTCAAAGATCTTACTTTTCTAGAACTCCATTCTACAAAACCTTCTTTATAGACCATAAGTAAGATGACAGCCTGTCTATTAACTCATTATCCAATATCCAAAAAAGTTAGTTTTTGAGTCATCAATGTATGAAATCCAATCTACATATCATGGTACAATGTATGGTCCATATATTACCTTGTACATAAGCCTCAAACTTAGAAAATATTCACTAAGTCATAGGGTTACCTACAAGGTTTCACTTACGGGCCGTAAATCACTCTATAGGTCATAGATGACCTTCATGGTTTCCCTCAGTGATTTTTCTCAATCATTTTCTCAGTTTGTTTTGGGCATCTTCTCAGTCTAGGTAAGATGAATTGGGGAGGGGGGCTACAATGCCTAAGATCACATAGAAGTTAGTCATATCCATAATCACCAAGCTAGCCCAAGTTTTGAATTCCATAAACAACACAGAACAAGCCTGATAAACATGGATGACTATAACAGACTCTCCAATAGGGGTGGAAACATGGATAGGGGTGTCTAGTACATCGCAAATAGCATTAAAACCTAAGGAAAAATTCACTAGCACATAAGAATAGGTATAACCTAGGTTAAATAAAATATTAGCCATAGAGTCATAGACAACAATAGTACCCATGATAACTGAATCAGATGCCTCAACCTCAGTCCTGCCTATAAAAGCATAAAAATTATCCCTATTATCTTGATGGGCAACCTCCTTGCTAGTATGTGTTGCACCTCTACAAGCATTACCATTACCTCATCTGTCATGGCCTCTTTAATTTCCTCCTTGCCCACATTGTTAACACCCTATCCATTACCACCTATATATGTAGGTACCACAACTCTATTCTATTGTTGCACATGGTTAGTCATACGGGGTGGGGACACTCTCTCCTCAAATATATAGGCTCCCTATAAATAAAATAGCTAAGATCAAGAGAAGACCTTGTCCCTAATGTAGAATAAGTTCCTTGACTGTCATGAGCAACCATTTGCTGAGAAGACCTAGAATATTTGCCTCTAGAAGGATGCATAGCTGATTACAGTTGTTAGGATAGAAAGGCCAGCTTACCTAAGCCACGAAGTTGGAACCTTAGAAGTTACCTAAACTTTTGGGCCTCTCCATCAAAACCTTGTCCTGCCTAGTCTCCCTCACTCCCTCAACCTTATTAACAAAGGTTTTCACCTCATTAAAGCCTTACCACTAGTAGTTATATGGATAGATGATATGTATAATTCAGAATTCAGACTTTTAATAAAAAAATCAGATTCTCTCTTTCTCTATAGTTACTAGTTGAGTGGCATATCATGACAAGGCATGAAACTTAACTGCATATGCAGTCGCAGTCATGCTGCCCTACTCAAATGCCATGAAATCATCCTTTTTCGATCTCTCAATGCCCAATGCACATACTTCTCTAGAAATAAAAAAGGAAACTGGGTCCAAATAAGTAGTGGTAAAACAGAAAATCTGCATTTGACATAAGCTCTCCATCACTCCTTGGTCTCATTAAGCTGGAAGGTCACAAATTACACACCATACTAAAGCACAATACCCAGCTTATGTAGCCTTTTATAAAAATTTAAAATAAATTCATAAGCATTCTAACTTTCTATACCTTGACATACTAATGGCTTCAACTTCAAGAATTTTTCAGCATCTTATGCTTTGGGCCTATCATCATTGAGCCCACAAAGGGGTAAAAGAAAGCATTAGTGCCCATTACCCTGACAACAGTATCCATAGTAGTAACGGGATAAGTGCCAGGAGATAGAGTGATAGTCATAGCGAGGATAGTTCTATAATTAACCACTTCTGAGACAAAATGTAATACCTATTTTGTAATGGTGGAAGCTAAGAGAGGGAGTCTATTTGTCTCGGTCTAGACATTCTCTTCTATATCAACATTGTCATCTAGATCTAACTCCATATATATATATATTTTAATGGAACTTCCTCAATGGGCACCTACGCAGCTTAGGCAACAGCCCTAGTGGGGGTTGCCCTTCCTTTACCGTATCCCTCCCTCTCCCTCTTTCTTGACCCCTACTGCTTGCTGGGGGCTCCTCTACAGGCTCTTGATATGAGTTGTTGATCTAGCACTAATATATCATGTGTTAACCATTTGTGGACAAAAGAGTGAAGGAAGTCAGATACTAATTTGGATAGCCAAATACTAATTCGAATAATGTCATAGTATGAAAAAATAAGAGAAGAAAAGCACAAGGATATCTCCAAAAGTCCTATAGCCTCTCAAAGAAAAGAACAAACATCTATGTACCATTCCAAGAGACTGTACTAAACTTATTTTGGTACATTGAGATCAATGAACCCATGCTTTGGTACAAACTTTGTCACTACACCAAGCAGGTCGTAGATCATGAGTCGCACTCACACTAACCCACTGATGGGATAACCAATACCTTAACCTGAACATAGACTAAATTGAGTTTTTATAAACTCAACTAACTTAAATAGTGAGAAAAATACACCCAAAAACCAAAAGTAAAGATCCAAAGATTCTAACTACAAATCTGACATAGGGGATGCAACCTCGAAACTAAAATAAGTCTGTAACATACTAGAGTCTGAGACTAGAATAAAATGGACGAAGAATAAAGAAGATTCTTCTATGGACTGAAGCAAGCTAGCTCACCCTTGGACTTTGATTCAATAGCCTCCTATCTGAGGTCCATCCACAGCCATCTGAAGATGCTCTATCTCAACACAAGAAAAGAGAACAAGTGTAAAATTACAACACTAAAAAAAATTGTATTAGTAAGATCATGTGGCTATTCAGTAAGCAGAATAAAAATAAGAAACCAAAAAACAGTAATCCATACACATACTGAAATAATGTAATGCTTCATAATTCATTGCTCACATAAAGTTTCATGCTACCAACTCATGCATATTCAACATTAGTCCTCTCAAGGGATCTAAATCCAAATATAAATATGTCAAAATGTGACATCTAATTCAAAATAATAAATATGTCATAATATGACACCTAATCCATTAATATTAAGTATGTCAACACTTGATATCCAATCCACAAACACAGTCATATCATAATTACATACGAAACAAATAATGCACCACCCATCAAGTTCAAGTAAGGTTCATTATATGTACATTAGATTATGATAGGTAATCAACCAGTTCAATTCATATTTTCATTTTCACATACATGAGAAATACTATGAATTACTTAACATGCATATATCATAAAAATATTAAATCATCATCTACCTAGAATCAAGCCTTAAATTATATAAAACTAGAGTTTATTCCTTATCCAAAGTTCTACCTCATTCTTACTCTATACACAGCGTAGTAAAATACACAAAATCTACAATAATGGTATACTTTACTAAAATTATAGAATTTTAATTACTGGCCAATCTCATGATTTTCACTTCCATCTAGGACTTTTATACACCAAAAATCACAGGCCTAAATCTTTTTCCATATTCATTCTTCCTTGAATCTAGGGTCTAAGAATTGAGATACATACCTTTAGTGATTAAATGGGTGGAAAACTAATAGAAGACAAACCTAAGTTGTATATGATCTCAAGGACAAAGCGGGAGAAGTAAAATTAATATGGGACTTTTCAGGGATTTAATTTACGATTATCTCGCTGTGGAAACAACTTACCCCACTATACTCCTACTACTATAGTGGAAAGAACGACTCTAGCAGGTTGCATAGAAATAGAAACTTCATAACTGCATCACAACCTCATATTTTACAATACTCTCCCAAAAAATTAAGTTCTGAAATGTACCCTTAGCGCCAAGATCTATTTCGGGAGTTATACTTGAGCGAATTTAGTTTTGTAAATGTCATGACCCAACCCCAGGGCTGTGATTAGTGTTGGTTGGGCACCCAAACATACATTAAACTAAATCTTTATTCACAATAGCTAAGGAATTTCTCAAAATTTTGACAGAATTTTCTCTATTTTACTGACTAGCCTCACCTGCAAACAGCGAACCCAGCAATAGCAAACATCACTATATATATATATATATATATATATATATGCGGGCCGACAAGGTCACCGCTGCGGTAGAATCACCCAACAAACATATCATACAAACGATGTCACACCAACAAAGTTTCCACACCCACATGTATACACAAACCTCTAGACACACAACCGAATCATAGGATGGGACAGGGCCCCGTCATACCCTCAACCATGTACAAATGCAAAATACAAAAAGTACGTATACAAATATATACCAAATGATCTGCTCCTGAGGTAAGGTAGCCCTTCAACGGTGGACAGAAGTCCTAAGAAAATAGCCCTCTAACCTGTTCATCTATACCTGCAGGCATGAATGCAGCCCCCCAAAGGAGTGGGTCAGTACGAAATACATACCAAGTATGTAAAGCGAAAAGTTCAAAATGTAAGTGAAAGTAATAATCCGAATAAGAAAACATAGAAGTCAAACCTATATGTAAACATCAAAATATTTATTTAATCAAACATCAAAATAATGCACATCAGACGGGAATGATGGCGACCTCCAAACTCGTTCCATACCACAGCATAACACCAAAAGTTTCAAATATCCGAAATCTCCAACACAAATCCCAACTGTAACATAGGTGAACCGAGGCGAATAACGGCCAAGCACTCACGTCATAGGATAGGTGAACTAGGAAGACACGCCAAGCGTTCACGTATCATAATGCATAAAGGTCATCATGCCTGTTTATGGAGCCGAGGCGACGGTGCCACGCACTCCCGTGAGTCGAGGCGAACTCGGCCCAGCACCCACATGTCATGATGACATCCCACCCCAGCTCCATATGCCTCCAAGCTAAGCAAAATTGGTCCATGGGCAAACCGACCCGCCATATCCAACCTACTTCGGAATATATATACATATATACATATAATCATATATATGCACGAAATAATCAGCCCAGAAATTGGTGAAAGAGGCCAAACGCGCACAAACAGATTCGTGAGAATCATATGCACAAAAATTGGTTTCAAACACTTAGAAATATGCAAAATGTTCACTTTTGAAATTAAGTAGCTACTCTTTTATGAGATTTTGCCAAAACTGCTCAAATTCACATTTAGAGGCACTTTCGAAACAAACTGAACTTATAGCTTTCCAACTCTCTAATTCTGGTCAAACGAACACTATTCATGGGTTCAAAACTCAAAAAATTTAAGATGAGATAAATTCATCGTAAGATTGGCCAAAAATAAACATAGATCATTTTCAAACCCAAATTGTACAGGAAAGGAACTTTTCAAATGTACAACGTTGAATAAGCTTCCTAATTCATACCAAAGGGTAGGAAATCTTTACATACCTTAATTTCATTTACCAACTAGCTCCAACGTTAGGTCAATCCAAACTTAGACTTCCGGACATTCAATGTCTACACAATTACAATAACTCCAACAATTAATATCTATATCGTACCTTAATTCCTAACTTTTTTATTTTAAATTTATAAAACTTTTGGCAGCATTTTCCCTTAAAATACGCTGCCCCGAGAATTTAACTCGGCTAAAATAATCAATCAACAACAACAACAACAACCCATAACATCGACAAACCTTTTTCAATACCCCCACAACATTAAAACGCCACAAAACCCTATTGCAACGTAAATAGCAAGACAGGGCAGCAGTAAATCAAACTCATATCTATCATATTCAAGCCTTCCGATATACTCCAAAAATCACAATACATCACCCCA
>JAOTQJ010176418.1:0-24091 GCA_025642045.1 Solanum sejunctum
ATTGACGCTACTTTGACCAAACCATATCAAGATTTATTCCCATACTATTAGTACATATAAAATGTGGGGTGTTACATTTCCTCACATCATTTTTATCAAAATACCTTGTTCCACCTTCTCTAGAATATACTGCCATAGTAGGAACAAACGGCCTATTGGCAAATGCGAAATGAATCTTGAAATAATGAGCAAGCCAGCCATAACCATAATGGATGGGAAGTATGCTATAATTTGATTAAGTTGGGATATAGTTGAGATCTTAACCATTATAGATACTAACTAACACCAGAATTGTAAGATTGACCCTTTTCCCACTCACCATCAAGCTTGCCATTTGAAAGTCCCAGGACGAATGTAATGGCCTTCTTTATTTGGGAGGACAAAAGCGCATAACCAAAAAGATAAGAAGGCTACCAGATATGTCTCATCTCTTTTGTTAGAGTTAACCCTGATCTCACAGAATACTTTTTCTTTAACATGTGACCATCTCTTTGTGTCAGGCAAAGCTCCACTAGGATTTTGTGTCAATTCAAGACGAGAAATTTCTCTTCCTGCCTCGGTGGAGAAGGTCCATACCTTAGAGGTCTCTTGCACCAAAACTCTATCCATAGGCTAAAAGATACCCTTTGTTTAGAACCTTTAAGATGATGAAAGGCTACAAATAAATATTTACAAGTCTAAGAAAGATATTTTATCTTCTTTTCATCAAATCCAGTAAGTTCCTTGACCTCAAGCACTACTTCTTCATAAAGAGAATCCAAAATTGGTAATCTTCCAAGGACATGTAAATCCTATAAAAAATGGATAATTCCCCAATAAATGTAAGAAGCATGTTTGTTTTGGGGCACCAAGTTTCACAAAATGCTTGTAAAATATCTAAATTACGATCATAAGTGAAAAGGGATGCATAAATGGCATCAAAAATTTATGTCATACCCAAGGCTTCTTGATACCTACCAAGTATATCTTCAGTCCACTCCTAATAACCTGGAATATGGTGATACTCTCCCTCAACTATTATGGCATCTCCCAATCGAATCATACATTGCATTATGCAATGACCTAAGCTCGGAAGAGAAGTTGCAATGTTAGCATGATGATGATCCAGTGTTTGAAAGGACCATAGCTTTAGCAGCTTATTGGAATTGCTAGTTTGTTCTGAAATCCAATTTGCCATATTAAGCGAGTTTCCAAAGAAATCCATAGACTCACATATCAACCCGCTAATGGAGTTTGAGTCAAGAATCTAGTTTGCTCCACCCCGTCTTCAGTTTTGACTATAAGATACATAAGTTTCGTGGAAGGAGAGATGTATTGCCTGAAAATCACCATCTTTTTGAACTGGAAGAAATAGAAAAAGTCACTGGTGACAAACTTAAGAATAAAATGATAAGAAAAAAATGTATAAATCTTGTCAAGAAAAGCTTTGTGTCATTCATAGGGTAGGGAATGCATATCCATTCCTTTTCACTATAAGAACATCTTCAAATTATCTTATTTATTAAGTCGGGAATGCGTATCCATTCCTTTGCACAATAAGAATTATCAAAAAGTTACCTTATTCTTAAGATGGGAATGTGTATCCATTCCTTTGCGTGATAAAAATTATCATAAAGTTAACTTATTTGGAAGGCAAGAATGTGTATCCATTCCTTTGCGCGATAAGAATTACCATAAAGTTACCTCATTCTTAACGCGGGAATGTTTGTCCATTCCTTTGTGTGATAAGAATATCATAAAGTTACCTTATTCTTAAGTCAGGAATGCGTATCCATTCCTTTGCGCAATAAGAATTACCATGAAATTTTCTTGCTTAAGGTGGGGATGCAGATTCATCCCTTCACACCTAAAGATCATGTTCTTGTATTACGAGAAAACTCTTCATTGGGTAAATATTCATAAATCTGCGAAAGGAGAAAGAAAAGAAAGAAAGAGGTATGAACATTAAAAAAGAATTACCATGCACTTTGATGCTTGCACGATGAACTCAAAATACTCTACCTAGAAGCTCACAAATTGATGTTTTTGTAACACCCCAGAAAATTACTAAAATGCCCCTAAAATACATCGTGTGCACAATGCGTCTTTCTAAGCTCTGATGGAAAATCTGAGATTATATTTGCTATCAGCATGGAAAATCGAGTTAGACAATGGTCTCGATCTAATTTAAAACAAATTGGATCGAATTATGAAAATACACATAATGTGCAAAAACAGTAGCAAATTCGCACCCCCTCCGCGACATTACAGGAGCACGGAATTGTACTTGTATTTTTTTTGTTGACTTTTGATGAGAACTATTTTTCAAAAAATTTCACCAAATGAACTAGTGCATGCCCTCTCCGCGATGCGCACTAGTGTGCCAAAAATATTCTTTTTCTTTTAACTTTGAGAAGGGCAATTTTATCCTTCCTCATTATATTTTAATACCTCAATATGTGTTTTTAAAGCTAAATTCATATGAAAGGGTTTCAAAACTCATATTTTTCTAAGTTTTTATGTAAGTTCCGAGAGAGGATAAGATCAAGAGAGGTGAGGGTATCACGATCCAAGCCTAGGTCCTAAACGTGACCGGCGAATGGGGAACCCAAAGGAACCCCACACAAGCCTCATAGCGTATCATTACATATCCTTGGTCATAAAAGCAATATAAAACAATATTAAAAACATAAATAAGGGGAATTGGGACTAAGGGAGAGAGAGAGAGAGAGAGAGAGTTTAATACTTAAATAATATAAATGAGTCAAAGCTCAAACATAATACATAACATGTCCAACAATACCTCTACTACATAGATAAGAGCGGGGGCTGAGACAAGCAATTGGGGTCACCCTCATAGTTAATATATATATAAAAGAAAGATAGTCTTAGAACATAGTATAAGAGAATAGTCATTGTCCCCGGAATGGAGGACTCACCAAAGGCTAACATGAGCAATCCATCTAGCCGTAAGAAGAATCAATAGGAGCTCTGGTTCCTACATGTTAACATCATGTAGGCATATAGTATGCATAAGTACATTTGAATGTACTAAGTATGTAGGATGCAATTCAACAATAAATAGGCATCATAACCAAAATGTATAATATTAAGCAATAGGCATAATATAATAATACTACATGTATGACTAATGCATAAGTAAAATATGCTTAGCAACTCATGCTCATATAGGATACCATTAGTGAATAATAGACCAAGCTAGATTCCCAACCTTGGTTGGTTGATGATGGTGACAGCCCAACATCCTAGGTGGTGTGGTACAAACCCCTCACTTGGTTGATGATGGTCACACCCCGTCATCCTAGGTGGTGTAGCACAAACCCTTCACATGGTTGGTGAGTACAAAACCCCACCTCAGTTGATGAGTATGAACCCCCACCTCGGTTGATGAGTACAAACCCCCACCTCGATTGATGAGTAAAAATCCCAACCTTGGTTAATATGGTCTAATGCAATACTTTATATAGATTATATCATATAAACAAGCTCATTTCATCATCATATAGTTATTTTTATCATATCTCATGCTTTGGACCTTTAACTCCTCAAGAAACTACATCCGGACATTTTATCAAACACTTGGCGGGTGTGTTATGCTAGTATAAAACCATGCAATTTAGAGATGAAATCATACAAGAAAATCCATTATAAAACCATCAATCAACAGCTTGCAATACCCTAAAGTCATATATATTAAAATCCCCCATCAAATCTTACAATAGATCAAAGATTTATCGCTCAAAATCTAGCAAAACAATCACAACTGTACATAGCTTTAACATAGTTTATAGACATGTTTATAATAGAAAACCCATTTGTAAAATCAACTTTAAGTCATTCACATTGAGTAAAAGGGAGATTAGGGAACCATGGGTGGAAGAACCCAATGGCTAAAACCTACATACTTTGACTTTGGAGAGTTTTTTTTTAAGAAGATTTGAAATGGAGACTTGAAGCTTGAATGAAATCTTTAGATCCAGATGAGTTTTGCGACTCTTGAATCTCTTGGAGGACTTGGGTCTTGACTTGGTTTCCTTAAATTTCAACAAGACTTCTTGAAAACCTTGAGAATGGATGGAGAATTTGATGAAGATTAGAGAGAATTTTGAGAGCTTTTTGGTTGGCTTTTAGGGCTCAAAATGGTTAGACAATGAGAGATTTTCATGTATATAGGTATAGGGTTGTTACCAAATTGACCTGGAGTGAAAAAGAGCAAATTTCAAAATTTTTTGAATTGGTCTGCATTAGGTTCACATTGTGGACCCATCGCGGACAACTACTGTTTTTGTAAAGTTTCACCAAAAATTATTTTTCTTGGCATGGACAAAGTATATCTTGCAGTTACTCACTTTTTCACATAATTTTGCCCTCTGAACAAGAATGTGCAGTTGGATTTGCAAAATTCTGTGCGTATTTTGAAATATTAAAAAAAATACATCATAGGGTCTTTCCGAGCTACACGGGGAGGTGTTTATATATCCCCGATTTGAGATATAAGGGAATTAAAATTATGGGAGTATTCCTAAGCAAGTGTGGGGTGTTACAATATCTCCTTCTTGGGAACATTCGTCCCCGAATGTCGAAGAAAAGTAATCATGAACAAATCATCCCCAATAAGAATGCGATAATGCACTTAAACACCTTTTTCAAAATCTCGACACAAGTGTTAAAATCATCATGAAATTATCAACATAAACATGAATGCATGCAATGACATAGGGCTTAAACATAAGACTTGAAATTACACGAAGGGGTGCAACATGTTATCATAATCTTGAATAGAATGAAAGAGGTATGGATATCGCTTTTCCATGCCTACTCCAGCTCCTTGAGAGACACTTTTGACTTGATGATTCTTCCAAAGGGCTTTGACAATCACAAGCTCTTACCAATCAACTTCTTCAAACGTTCCATCCAATACCTCCACCGAGACCTCTTCCTAAGGCAAATTATCCTCCACAACACCCACAATCATATGATTTCTATAGCACTAGATGTAACACCCTACACCTTACATGTACTAGTCCTATGCACATGAAATATGATATGGCTTTGTCAAATTAGCGCCTATTTTTTTAAGTGCTTGAATCTCATATTAGAGGGCGATACGTGTGTCTAACGCTTAAGAGGGTCAAGTGTATACAAGTTTTAAGCCAAATTGAGGAGATCATAGTCTTAATCAAAGTGAGAGAATTGAGGTGCTTGTAGAAAGAGAGTCACCTATTTGCTTAGCTTAAATTTTCTAGCTAGACAGAGACGAGGCTCGACGTCAAAAATCTATCCAAGTCTGATTATGGATAAAGTCCGTGTTAAGGGTGTAACTTTGGCCCAAGAAGAATATAAAAAGATCCCAAAGACATCATAATTCTTTGATAATTTAGGCCCAAACTAACTAAGAGAAAGGGGAAAAATAGGCAGCAAAGGCCCATCACTTTGGATCCCCTTAAGGCTCAAGTGAAAAGGGAAAATGGTACTTCAATTACTTTATAAATGATTCTTATAATGGAAAAGTAAGTCGTCCAAGTGATCCTTAAAAAGGGGGCTTATAAGCAGCTTACTCAAGTCACTTAACTCGGACAAAAAATATCAGATTGTTTTTTCACATTTTCTCTCAACTCTTTCTTGACTTTACAAGCAGCCACAAGAGACTTTTAGGGTTCTTTTTTTACAACTTGAAAGTAAATTTAAGTAATTATATTTGTGTATTTAGTATGGTCTCTTCACGAAAAACAAGAAGTATATGCTAGGTATGCTTGTGCTAGAAATTTGGACAGCATGTGTCCTAAGGATTGTTGTGCACTTTTCTTGTTGATTAAGAGACTTTCCTCTTCTTGGTTGGATGGATTTTTATGTTTTTAACATGGTTTTGTTTTTTAGTGATATAACAAGGATGCGGCACCATTGTTACAGTCCACAAAAATGAGTTGTTGTGCGGTATCATAATTATGCTCTTAATAGGAACTTGTGGGCTAATGATCGAAGATTGTTGTTTCACATTCCCCATATATTTTTTAATTATTTTAGTATTATATTGTGTGTATATTTGGTGGGGACTATTTTGTTTAATTTGGAACAAGTTTGGAATTGTCGGCATCGAAATGTAGCGAAGGGATGTAACATTATGGAGCTTATTTGTATGCTGACTAGAATTGTTATTTATTGTGCTTTGTGGGATGTTGTAAGACTATTATGGAACTAAAATAGGTTGCACATGATATATATATAAGAATGTATATTAGAAAATACAATTAGATGAAGAGAGGTTGAAAGAATATGCATGGCTTTATGATTATACACTTGCTGATCGTGTGTTGCCTTTATGAGATTCGGCTGCAAGATGTATCTATTGGCTGCTAATACTAGTTTTATCACCAACTATACTATATATAAATATTTGGAGGAAGGGAAGGTTATCTCAAGGTAATAGTGAGGTCGTGCAGAGAGGTATGTAAGACTACTTGCTTTCATATTATTTGGCATGAAATATAGATCCCTCCTTGGCATATAAAGGCACTTACCAACTCCGACACAACTATTGACCGTGTCTCCACTCTTTCATATGTTCATATGCTCCCATACATAGTCACCTTCAAATCTGTAAACGTACTTGGTTACCAACACACATGGGTTCTTGTTCCTAAATAAAGTTCACTAGTTGTTTCATCTCATACACATTCCATTATTTGTGTAACATACTCTTTTCATTGTCGTATTGTCCTGTATGATTATTTACATGTCACATGCTACATCTACAGTCCTACAGCTCTAATACTATGACCCCTGAAAGAATCATCTCAAAGGTAACTGAAAGATAAAGTAAAGTATATTGCTTATTGATAGGTGCTAACCTGAGGGGTGGAAGAATCACCTAGCCAGGGTCTATCCCATTACGAGGGGTAGACCAAGGGGTGAAAGGACATGCCTAGCCAGGGCCTATGTCGATATAGATTTACCACTGATTAGCTGGTTATTTTTCTTACATATTGTTCAGACATTATACAATAAAGGTAAAGTAATAAAAAGAACATAAAGTACATGATCCCACAAATAACTAAAGGCGATCTCTTATCCTACACTAGTGCATAGTTTCATTTTTGTTATTATTTCATATATATTATTTCTTGACTTATATATTCAATACATTATCTCATACTGACGTCCCTTATGGGGGACCTTCATTTCATGCTGTATGTACATGTGCAAGTATCTCTCCCTAATAGTAGTACAGGATATCCAGCTACTATTACCAAGCTCCAGGTTGCTTCAGAGCTTTGTGTCTCTAGAGCTTATATGTTTGTATTGTATAGTTAGTCAAGGCGGGGCTTGTCCCTACCCTTATCAGATACTTTTCCTTATCTATAGGCCTTGTAGACTATGTAAATTAAGGTATGGTCATGTCTCATACTTTAGACAACATGGCCCCAACGACATAGTCATATGCATTTCTTATTGGATTGTTATTACTATTTACTTTCTTAAATGCATGTTGAATGTAGAAATCCCTTATAATATTTATAGAAAGCACATGGATACAAGTTGCTTCTCCTGAGCCTTATCGGCAACGGGTGCCAGTCAACCTTAACGGGACTTTAGGCGTGACAAAAGTGGTATTAGAGCAGGTCATCCTAGGGAGTCTACAAACCCGTGTCTATGTAGAGTCTTGTTTATGGATGTGTTGTGCACTAGATATATAAGCAGGAGGTTACGTGGCATTTAGGAGTTGTCACTTTCTTTTCATTATTTCATAGAGCCAAGTGTAATAGGTAGATTTTGTCTAATCCCTAAATTATTTTGTACAGCAAGTATGCCAGAAACTAGGAGAAACAAAGGTAAAGCAAAGGTAGTAGAAGTGGTGGTTGGTATACCCAGTCGGGTGAGATAACAAAATAGGGCTCAAGATGAGTCTTTGTCATAGACATCTCCACCTCCTCCAACTCTTGATTAACCATGAAGTAGTGAAGTTCCCCAGAACCACCTATCGATGCTACATTATAGGATCTGAGAAATGCATTCCAACTATTGACTCGTATAGTTGTTAGCCAAGGTCAAAGATAGGAAGGTGCAGTTATAGGTGTAGGTGGTATGAATAGGGTAGCTAGTACAAGGATACGTGACTTTCTTAATTCATACCCTCCATCCTTCACTTGATCAAATCCTAATGAAGATCCACAAGACTTTATTAATTAGATTCAACACAATTTAGATGTTATGCATACGAGTGTTACAGAAGCTGTCAAGTTAGCGACATATAGGTTGAAGGGTGTGGCTATATTATGGTATGAAGCTTGGAAGCAATCTAAGGATACAGATGCACCTCCAACAACCTGGAAGGAGTTCAAAGATGCATTTCTTGACCATAACTTGCCATTAGAGATCCAAGAGGCATGTATAGATCAGTTAAGGAAATATGAGTGTGAGGGAGTATAGCCTTCAATTTAATTCCCTGGCTAGGTATAATCCTAATATAGTTACTACTATGGCAGATAGAGTTCATCGATATATGGATAGATTGGGTACATATCTGGTCAGAGATTGTACCATTACTTCCTTGAATAAAGACATGGATATAGCGAGGATGCAAACTTTTGCATAGAAATTATAGGATCAGAGGTAAAAAAGAATGACGCAAGAGATGGAATGGGGGAAGGCCAAAAGAGCCAAATCTACAAGGGAGTTCACACCATTCCAAGGTGAGCTTAGTCCTTGGTTTTCTAATAAACCACCTAGGCCCTCATCCTCTTACTCTGCAGCCAGTGCTCTACCATAACTTCAAGGGTCTAGAAGCAATCAGTTTGGTCAATGGGGTAAGGGACAAAGTGCATGGACAACAGGATATTCGATAGTCCAGCAAATGACTCCTAAGCAGCCTTGTAAATAGTGTGGAAGACGTCATTTAGGTATTTATTGTGTTGGGACAAACTCTTGTTAATGGTGTGGTACGCCAAGGTATATTATGAGAGATTGTCTGAGGAGGCGTATGGGTGATATAGAACAATATACTGGATCAGTTGTTGCATTATCATCATCAGTTCCTCTATTAGGTAGGGGTCAACAAGCACGTACGGGTCATGGTAGAGGTGTAAGAGGGGCAGCTAACTATAGCAAAGTCCAAAATCGCACTTATGCTCTGGGGAGTCGGTAAAATTTGGAAGCTTTACCCGATGTGGTCATAGGTACATTGTCCATCTTTTTACATAATGTATATACATTAATTGACCCTAGTTCTACACTATCATACATTACCCCACTAGTTGCTGGGAAGCTTAAGAGAACACCCAAATTATTGAATAAACCATTTGAAGTATCCACACCAACCGGTGAGTCTATTATGGCTAGAAGGATTTATCATGACTTGTAGTAATTGTTTGTGATTCTGACACATTGGCTGACCTTATTGAGCTAGAAATGGTGGGTTTTGATGTTATAATGTATATGGATTAGTTATCTTCTTGCTATGCCACTGTGGATTGCCGAACTAAGAGAGTTTACTTCCACTTTCCAAATGAGGTAGTTCTTGAATAAGAAGGCAATAGTGAGGCACTAAAGGGTAAGTTTATCTCTTATTTTAAGGAAAGAAAGATGATATCTAAGGGGTACATAGTGTGTATTGCGATGCTTCAGGAGTGGCTAAAGATTTACGTCAACTAGCTAGTTTGGGAGTTAGCCTTCTTGAAACTCCAAAGGAAGGGGTTATTGTACATAATGCAGCAGCGTCTTCATTAGTAGTGGAGATGAAGGAAAAATATTTCGAGGATCATGTTCCACGATAGCTTAAGGGAAAGGTGATTTAGGGTACGATGAAGGGCTTTGAAGTTACACAAAATGGAGTATTGTATTGCCAAAATAGATTATGTGTACCTGATATTAATGAACTAAGGAAGAGGATAATGGAAGAAGCCCATCATTCCTGATATTCCATCCATCAAGGATCAACTAATATGTATCATGACCTAAAGGGAATGTTTTGGTGGGGAGGCATGAAAAAGGAGCTTGCAGAATTTGTGGCTCAATGTCCAAATTGTCAATAAGTCAAAATAAAGCACCAACAGCCAGTAGGTTATATGCAATGTATAGGGCTTCCAACATGGAAGTGGGATATGATTAATATGGATTTTGTTACTGGGTTGCCTCGCTCATTTTAGAAGTTTGACTCCATATGGGTAATAGTAGATAGACTCACAAAGTCAGCACACTTCTTGCCAGTTAAGAGTAATTATACAGCCGAAGAGTATGCTAAGCTATATCTCAAAGAGATAGTCAGGATACATGAGGTAAACAATCTCCATTATATCTGATCCGGGGGGCTCAATTCACTGCAAAGTTTTGGAAGTCCTTCCAAAGGAGTTTAGGGACATAAGTGACTTTAAGTACAAATTTCCACCCTCAAATAGACGGTCAAGCAGAACACACCATTCAAACACTTGAAGATATGTTGTGGGCTTGTACATTGGACTTTAAAGGTAGTTGGGTGGACCATTTGCCACTTCTTTAATTTGCCTATTATAATAGCTACCACTCAAGTATCAAGATGGAAACTTACGAAGCTTTGTATGGAAGGAAATGTACTTTGCCAATTAGATGGTTTGAAGTGGGTGAAACCACCTTGCTTGGGCCAGATCTAGTACAATAAGCCATGGAAAAAGTTAGGGTAATACAACAATGGCTAGAAATAGCCTAAAGTCATCACAAATCATATGTGGGTTCTAGAAGAAGAGGACTAGAATTTTTAGTAGGGGATTGGGTATTCTTAAAGGTATCTCTAATGAAAGGGGTTATAAGATTTGGTAAGAAAGGAAAACTGAGCTCACGTTGCATAGGGCTATATAAAATTATTAAAAAGTTTGGGAAGGTTGCATATAAATTAGAGCTACCCCAAGAGTTCTCAATGGTTCATCTAGTTTGTCATGTCTCAATGCTTTGAAAATACATAGGTGACCTATCCTGTATCACTCCTATTGAAGATGTGCATGTTACAGAATATCTCACCTATGAAGAGGTACCTATTGCTATTCTAGATCGTCAAGTTAAGAAGCTAAGGAATAAGGAAATAGCTTCAATAAAAATACTCTAGAGAAACCAGCAAGCAGAAGAGATAACATATGTCTAAGTATAGAGCAACCGAGACCACAAGACAAGGCTCCTTGCAACAAGAATATAGGGCAACCTTTATAGACCCCCCTCTCAATCCATCGATGCTAAGTCATCATCTCACAAGAATACTTATAATATACATATACATAATTTTAAAGAGGCAATAGTCATTTTTCTTTCCAAATCAATTCAATACACAATTGGGCTTAAAAGCCAAATACTATTCACAATAATTCATACTTAGGCTCAAATGCCAAAATCATAATTTCTTAGTCATAATATCCATGCATAAGAATGGTGCAAGCACCCGAAATACTTAAAGAGCCAAAATCAAAGACATGTATGATCATAATATTGTCATAACCAACCTTTTATCAAAATCATACCATAAAACTAATTTGGGCTTACCCATATCATAATGTTTTTCAAAATAATATGTGTACATAAATGCATGTGCTATGAACAATGAGGAAATGACATGGGTAATTAAGACTCCATTTAAAATCAACAATTATATTACGAAGTTGAAGTGAAAACATAGTTAACTCCATTTTTAAATCCCAAATTAAAATAAGTAAAATCCATGTAGGTTTACTTTAAAATAATTTTAGGTCTCCTTGATTGGAAGGAACCAAGGATCAACCCATATACACATGAATCCTACTAGTACCAAGGAATTACATAAGAAATAGCAACTCATAGACCTATCAAATTACCCTACTCATAACCTCCATTAATAGCCTACTAACCCAAAAGGCGCCTAATATCTGATGAAGTCTAATGACTAGGATAATATCTAATCACCTTCGTCTTACTAAAGTCCACCTTAATACCATCACCCGGCACCACACATCCTAGGAAGGCAACTTCTTATCACCAAGATTCCCATCTCTCCTACTTAGCATCCAACATTCTTCTTTAAACTTTGTAGTACTACCCTCAAGAGACTCACATGCACTACCTCATTGGGGAAGACAAACCATAATATCAACACCAAAACCACCATAAGCCTATTAGAGTAGGGACTAAAGATCTTACCTATGAGAATTATAGGCATAACCAGTGTACTAGTTAAATCAAAAGACACTACCCTAAATTCAAAATATCAAAAAGGACATTCAAAGACTCATCTACCACAACAATAATTCTATAGACAAAACAACTTAGGTTCAACACCTCCAATTCTCACAAGATGATAAATGCGACCCTTTAGAGATCAATTGTACCTTCAGCCATTAAATGGACCTACCTCCCTAGATACCATTTAACAACCTCCCACTCAAGGAGAAGCTTATTAGGGACTTGGGATCTAACTGTATGTGTCCTACCATCCATGAAGACACAACATGCAAATAACCATTCCATCCTTAATAGGCCTTCAAATCCCACCACATCAAATCCAACAACCTAGAAGACAAGATCTAATGCAATATCAACATAGAACAACACCTATGAAGCTCTTCGTAACCATATAGCCAACCAAGAGATAAACACCAAAGGTTCACATCACAACTCAGGACACACAAGAAGCCCACTTGCAACCAAAAGTAATAACAAAAAAATAGTGAAACTCAAATCCATCAATATCAAAACCTTCAACTTACGTTTCTTTACCTTCCTTTTTGAAGAGGCATGATGAACTAGAAGAGCAAAGAACATTCATAAGAAGGGAAAACCCTATCTCACTTCTAAAGCATGACATAGACCATAAAGAAGGGAAATATTTTCTAAAACGTCTCATAGCCCTACTCATAATTATGGTGCATAACGTAATCATGAATAGGACTCTAATCGACACGGTGTGTTGGACTTCGGGGATCTATCAACCTAGTGTTCTGATACCAAGTTTGTGATAACCCATGCCTAGGGCCTAGACATGACCGGCGAATGGAAAACTCAAAGGAACCCCAAACAAGTCTCACAGTATATCATTACAAATCCTTGGTTGCGAAAGAAACATAAAACAACATAAGAAACATGAACAAGGGGAACTAGGACTAAGGAAGAAAGAGAGAATTTGATATTTAAATAACATAGATGAGTCAAAGCTCAAACATAATACATAACATGTCCAACAACACAACTATTACATAGATAAGAGCAGGGGCCAAGACAAGCAACCGGGCTCACCCTCATAGTTAACATATATATAAAAGAAAGATGGTCTTAGAACATAGTATAAGAGAATAGTCATTGTCCCCAGAATGGAGGACTCACCAAAAGCTAACTTGAGCAATCCATTTAGCCAAAAGAAGAATCAATAGGAGATCCAGTTCCTACATGGTAATATCATTTAAGCATAGACTATACATTACTATGTTTGAATGTACTAAGTATGTAGGATGCAATGCAACAAAAGATAGGCATCATAACCAAAATGCATAAAATTAAGCAATAGGCATAATATAATAATATCGCATGCACATATAGGATATAATTAGTAAAGAATAGACCAAGCTAGATTCCCAACCTTGGTTGTTTGATGATGGTCACACCCCATCATCCTAGGTGGTGTGGTACAAACCCCTCACTTGGTTGATGATGGTCATACCCCATCATCCTAGGTGGTGTGGTACAAACCCCTCACTTGGTTGATGATGGTCATACCCCATCATCTTAGGTGGTATGGTACAAACTCCTTACATGGTTGATGAGTACAAACCTTTACCTTGATTGAGGAATACAAACCCCCACCTCGGTTAATGAGTACAAATCCCTACCTCAGTTGATGTGTACAAACACCCACATCAGTTGATGGGTACAAATAGCCACCTCGATTGATTATGGTCTAATGCAACACTTTATATAGATTATATCATATACAGATGCTCATTTCATCATCATATAGTTATTATTATCATATCTCATGCTTTGGAACTTCAACTCCTCAAAAAACCACATCCAGACATTTTATTAAACACTTGACAGGTGTAATGCTAGTATAACATCATGCAATTTAGAGATAAAATCATGCAAGAAAATCCATTATAAAATCATCAATCAACACCTTGCAAAATCCCCAAGCAATATATATCAAACCCCTCATCAAATCTTATAATAGATCAAAGATTTATAGCTCAAAACGTAGCAAAACAATCATAAATTACATAGCTTTAACATAGTTCATAGACATGTTCATAATAGTAAACCCATTTGTAAAACAAACTTTAAGCCATGCAGATTGAGTAAAAAGGAGATTAGTGCACCATGGGTGGAAGAACCCTATGGTTAAAACCTACATACCTTGACTTTAGAGAGTTTCTTGAAAAAGTTCGAAAAGGAGGCTTGAAGCTTGAATGAAATCCTTAGATTCGGATGAGTTTTGGGACTCTTAAATCTTTAGGAGGACTTGGATCTTGACTTGGTTTCTTTGAAATTCAACAAGATTTCTTAAAAACCTTGAGAATGGATGGAGAATTTGATGAAAATTAGAGAGGATTTTGAGAGGTTTTTCGTTTGTTTTTAGGACTCAAAACGGCTAGACAATGAGGAACTTTCATGTATATGGGTATAAGGTTATTACCCAATTGCCCTGTGTGAAAAATAGCAAACTTCAGAACTTTTTGAACTTGTCCACATTAGTTTTCATTGTGGACCCATCGCGGACAGTTACTATTTTTGCAAAGTTTCACCAAAAATTATTTTTCTTGGTACAGAAAAAGTATACCCTTTAGGTACTCATTTTCCCACTAAATGTTTTCCTCTTAATAAGAATACACAATTAGATTTGCGAAATTTTGTACATAGTTTGAGATATTGAAAAAAAAAGTACATCATAGGATCTTTTTGAGCTACATGGAGGGGTGTTTAAATATTCCCGATTTGAGATATAAGAGAATTATGAATATGGGGCTATTCCTAGGTAAGTGTGTGGTGTTACAAAGGGTTTCTTTTAAAGTTTCAATTATTTGGAGAAAACTTGAAGATTCTCCACTCCAGGTATGTAAAGGCTACCCAAAAGCATGGAATTATTCTTGCATGTGCCCCAATATAAAGTTAGGATGTAAATTGATACTTTAGAGTCTTGAGTAGTGATTTCTTAAAAATTTCTTGAATATTATCTTTAATTCTTGAATTTTATCTTTAAATTATATTTCATATCTTAAATTGATGATCGTCATGTTTAATATTTACTATACACTTGCATTATTATGTGATTACGATTTGATCTTATTAAATTCTCTCTATAAAGACTCGAATAACGAACTTAGGGGGATGTCTAGAGCCTTGATTGTCTGAATGTGATGTTTGACTAGGTCTGAGTCCTAATGTGAGTTTATTGATGACTGTAATAGCTAGAAATTGCATTAATAGAGTTGAATGAATACTTATTCTTAACTTAAAAGGATTGTCTTGCCCTTTGAGTTGATAGATGATGAGATGAGGTGTGTGTTCTTGCCCATAGGGGTTAAGTGATGGAAGTTTTGATGAATTGATAGACTTATAAGCCTAGTGAGTCCTGAAAAGAGTATTGAGCACAAAAAATGAGTAAGAGTGAGTCCCACTCACATTAATTGACTATGTGGCTAGCATAGCAGAGGATTGGACCATGACAACGGATGTTCACAAAAGAGGACTTACTATTATCATAAACCCCTGATGTATGCCCTTTCACCTCGGCAAGGTACTAGGTGGATGCCGCAATGACATCGCTTCATTGTACATCACCAGCTCATAGTTGATGGGTGTAGGTCCAAGAAACTCCCAGATAGGTTTCATGATGATTGGACTCTGATATGATGTGATTGTTTGATGTTTTAGTGGACAGGGAGGTGATAGAATCCTATCCTTTATTCTAAGGTGAGCATGAGTGAGTGATGAGTGATTGTGATCTTGTTCCATTTACTTTAGCCTATTTTACATAAAGTATATTCCAATTACTAACTCCACTTTGGCGCTGCATCATTTATAATGCAGATTTTGTAGATAGAGGACTTTAGCAGCCCAATCATTGAGGTTCAGAGCTTTTCGGATTCCTGATAGTAGTGAGTCCAGCCCTGCCTTTGGAGGATATTTAATTTCTTTAGATTGATAGTCTTTTATTTGATTTTTGGTAGCCATGGCCTGTCATTGTAATATCTCAGATAGTATTATAGAGGCTTCATAGATGTAGATGTTGATGGTTTATGTTGGGTATTCTTTCCCTCTTCTTTCTTTAAATTGAGACTTTTTTTGATATCTTATTTCATCTATGATAGATTTAGTTGATAGCTTGAGCCCATAGATAGATTAGTATTATTAGTATTATACTATTTTCTTCTGCTATTGAATTGACTGAATGAAGGCAATGAGACTAGGTGGTCTGCTTGGTGACTAGCAATAGCCTCCGAGTGCCAGTCACGCCTAGGGTACCCTCCTAGGGCATGACAAACTTGGTATCAGAGCACAGAGTTTGAGAGTCCTAGGGAGTCTATGAAGCTGTGTCTAGTAGAGTCTTGTTTATGGGTGTGTTGTGCACCACACTTCATAAGCAGGAGGGTATAGGGCATTAGGAAGTGTTACCCTTCTTCTATAATTTGAGTTCATGCTATAGAGTTTAACCTGTGAAATCCTGTGTTAACTCGTTTACTTTGCACTTACAAAAAATGGCGCCAAAGAGAAGCGCCACTCAGAGAGATACCCCAGCCTCTGCTGCTAAGAATGCACAACCTGAGGCCCCAATTCAGACCAAGGCTAAGAGACAGAGATGCCTCACTAGGACTACGAGGGCCCACAGGCGCCCCCTGCTCAACCCTAGTCAGCTCCCACTATCAAAGCAGAGTTTAGGGGAGCCATCACCATACTAATTCAGTTAGTGGCCTCCTAGGGGAATAACCAAGGTCCTCAGGCTCCTGATTCTAGCTCATAGGAGCCCTCAGTTGTAACCCAGCTCAGAGACTTCTTGAGGATGAACCCACCTGTGTATATGGGGTCCAACGTAGAGGAGGACCCACAGAACTTCATTAGTGAGATGTACAATGTTTTGAGGGCTATGCATGTGAATGAAACTAAAGGAGTTGAGCTTGCATCTTACCAGCTCAAGGATGTGGCTAATGTGTGGTACACTCAATAGGAGGGGAGTAGAGATGAAGACGCAAAGCCTGCATCATAGGAGGAGTTTGAAACTGTCTTTCTTAATCACTTCTTTTCTCAAGAGTTAAGGGAGGCAAAGGTGAATGATCGTGAATCTAAAATAGGGAGGGATGAATGTGAAGGAGTATGGCCTTAAGTTCATGAAACTATCAAGGTATGCTCTATAGATGGTGAAATACATGAGGACGAGGATGAGGAAGTTTGTGTCTGGTCTAGCTTGACATATGCAGAAGGAGTGTAAGGTTGCTTTGCTAATTCCTAGTATAGACATCTCTAGGCTTATGGTGTATGCCTAACAAACCAAGGAGGATAAGAAAAGAGATAGAGAAGAGCACTTGAGCAGAAAGGCGAAGTCAGCAAGACATGAGCCTTGCCCCCAGAGATAGAATAGGGGT
The DNA here is from genome assembly GCA_025642045.1 of Solanum sejunctum. Classification (NCBI taxonomy): domain Eukaryota; kingdom Viridiplantae; phylum Streptophyta; class Magnoliopsida; order Solanales; family Solanaceae; genus Solanum; species Solanum sejunctum. The sequence continues at coordinate 17,559 of JAOTQJ010176418.1, forward strand.
GAAAAGTCTTATTTTTAGAAGAGAGCATTATATCCTACACCATCTGTAACAAGTGCACCCGTGCATCCAAATAGGTATGAACAAAAATCTCAGGGATTCCAGAATTTCAAGGCTCAGGGAGCCTAATCATAGGCTAGTGTGACTAAAGTCCCGAGGGGAAAGCTACCTTATGGCAATTATAGGAAACTCCATCTAGGTAGGTGTCATTTGGGAATGGATGTTTGTTTCCTATGTGGGCAGGTAGGTCACTTCCAGTAGGAGTGCCCGAAGAGGAGACAAGGTGAAGAAAGCAACAAAGCACAGTCCTCCACAGTACCCACAATGGGCAGTCAGCAAAGGGGCAATACTATAGGGACAGGAGGCAGGATGAATCGCCTTTATGCTATGGGTAATTGATGGGATCAGGAGGTGACACCAAATGTTATTATGGGTATGCTTCAAGTCTTTACATTTGATTGTTATGCATTACTTGATGGGGGTGCCACCTTATCTTTTGTGACCCCTTATGTGGCTAGTATGTTTGGGATTCTTCTAGAATGTTTGCTTGAACCCTTTGTTGTTTCTACTCCTACTGGAGAGTCTATCTTAACTTAGAAAGTTTATAGGGATTGTGTGGTGTCTATTTATCGCAGAGACACTTTAGATGATTTGGTAGAGATAAAGATGGTTGATTTCAATATAATAATGGGCATAGATTGGCTTCATGCCTATTATGCTTCTATTGACTGTAGGGATAGTTAAGTTTCAATTCCCTAATAAGCCTTTCTTAGAGTGGAAAGGGAGTCTATTGCCTCTAAGGGCAAATTCATATCCTATCTTAGAGCTAGAAAGTTGATATCCAAGAGTTGTATTTACCATGTCATGCGAGTAAAGTTTGATGATGTTGAGTCTCCTACTCTTGAGTTAGTCCCGATTATGAATGAGTTTCCTGAGGTAATTCCTGATGACCTTACTAGAGTCCCTCCTGATAGGGACATTGACTTTGGGATTGATGTTCTTCTTGAGATCAAACTTGTCTCAATTCCACCCTATAGAATGGCCGCTGCAAAGTTGAAAAAATTAAAGGAACAATTAAAAGACTTGTTAATAAAAGGTTTCGTAAGGCCTAGTGTCTCACCTTAGGGTGCTCTTATCTATTTGTGCATAAGAAATATGGGTCCTTGAGGATGTGTATAGACTACCGATAATTGAACAAGGTTAGCATAAAGAATAAGTATCCTCTTCACAAAATAGATGACCTCTTTGACCAATTTTAGGGTGCCACTTGTCTCTCCAAGATAGACCTCAGGTCAGGTTACTATTAGTTGAAGGTGAGGGAAAGCATATTCCTAAGACAGCCTTTAGGACACTGTATGGCCACTTTGAGTTATTGGTCGTGTCCATCGGGTTAACAAATTCACCCGCAACTTTTATGGACTTGATGAACAAGGTATTCAGGTTGTATCTTTGACATGTTCGTGATCATGTTTATTGATGACATTTTGGTATATTCGATGAATGAGGAGGAGCATGCTAATCATCTTAAAGTGGTTTGTAAGCACTCAAAGATCATGAGTTCTATGCGAAATTCTCTAAGTGTGAGTTTTGGCTCAAGTCAGTGGCCTTCTTAGGCCATGTTGTTTCGAGAGATGGTATTAGGGTGGATACTCAGAAGATTGAGGAAGTTAAGAACTGGCCAAGACCAACTTCTCCAACAGAAATAAGAAGCTTCCTGGGTTTAGCAGGCTACTATTGCAGATTTGTTGAGGGCTTCTCTTCTCTATCAGCCCCTTAGACAAAGCTGACTCAGAAGAAGGCCAAGTTTTGGTGGTTTGAGGCATGTGAGAAGATTTTTGGGAGTTGAAGACTAGATTGACTTCAGTACTAGTGTTGACCTTTTCAGATGGGATGGGTGACTTCATGATATACTGTGATGCATCCAGGGTTGGATTGGATTGTGTGGTTATGTAGAAGGGGAAGGTGATAGCTTATGCTTCCAGACAGCTTAAGATCCATGAGAAGAATTACCCCACCCATGATCTACAGTTGGCAATAGTGGTATTCACACTAAAGATTTGTTATCACTATCTATATGGAGTGCATGTGGACGTGTTCACTGACCATAAGAGTTTGCAGTATGTGCCCAGTCAAAAAGAGCTCAGCCTGCAGCAGAGAAGGTAGCTGGAGTTGCTTAAGGATTATGATATGAGCATTCTCTACCATCCAAGTAAGGCTAACATTATTGTTGATACTCTTAGCAGTATGTCCATGGGTAGCACTGCCCATATAGAGAAAGGGAAGAAAGAATTAGCCTAGGAAATTCATAGATTGGCCTGATTCGGAGTGCAACTTGAGGAGAACAATGAAGGTAGGGTCAATAAAAGCAAGACCAAGACCATCTTACTCCAATTGAAAGGGGCAGTTCACAAGCAAAAGGTGGTGGTTTTCTCCAAAGGGGGAGATGGGGTATTCAGATATCAAGGGAGATTATGTGAAGCCAATGTTGTTGGTGTTTGAGAGAGAATCATGGCCAAAGCTCATAGCTTGAGATACTCCATCCATCATGGCTCCACCAAGATGTACCATGACCTAAGGGAAGTCTATCGGTGGAATGGGATGAAGAAAGACATGCCAAATTTGTTTCTAAGTATCCCAACTGCCAACAGGTTAAGGTTGAACATCAAAAACTGTGTGGAATGGCTCAGAACTTTGAAATCTTAGAGTAAAAGTGGGAGGAGATCAACATGAATTTTATTACCAGCTTATTAAGATCCAGGAAACATCATGATTCGTTATGGGTTATTGTTGATAGGATGACTAAATCAGCCCAGTTCTTGGCGTTTAAAACAACTAATACTACTGAGGAGTATGCCCAACTTTATATTTGTGAGATTGTAAGGTTGCATGGGGTTCCCTTATCCATCATCTCGAAAAGAGGAGCACAATTCACCTCTCAATTTTGGAGATCTTTCCAGAAGGGATTGGGTACAAAGGTAAATTTGAGCACTATTTTTCACCCTCAGACAAACGGGCAGGCGAAGCGCACTATTCAGACTTTGGAGGACATTTTGAGAGCATCGGTTCTTACTTCAAAGAAAATTGGGATGATCATCTACCATTTATTGAGTTTACATATAATAATAGCTTTCATGCCAGCATTCAAATGGCCCCATATGAGGCATTATACGAGAGGAGATGTAGATCATCGATTGGCTGGTTTGAGGTGAGCAAAGCTGAGTTGATTAGGCCTGACCTCATAAACTAGTCTATGGAGAAAGTGAATGTCATTAGGAAATGTTAAAGATAGCCTAGAGTCACCAGAAGTCATATACGGACATGAGAAGAAGAGACTTGGAGTTCGAGGTAGATGACTGGGTATAATTGAAGGTGTCACCCATGAAGGGTATTATGAGATTAGGTAAGAAGGGGAAGCTGAGTACCCATTATATCGAGCCATACCAGATTGTAAGAAGGATTGGGAAAGTTGCTTATGAGTTATACTTGCCCTCTGAGCTAGATAGAGTTCACCCGGTGTTTCACGTTTCTCTGCTGAAGAAGTGTTTGGGGGATCCAGCCTTAGCAAGTCCTGTGGAGAGTTCAGGTGTAAAAGATAGCTTGTCATAAGAGAAAATTCCAGTCTAGATCCTTGATCAACAAGTTCAAAAGCTGAGTAATAAATAGATAGCCTCTATTAAAGTCTTATGGAGGAACCAATTTGTCGAGGAAGCCACGTGGGAAGCCGAGGAAGCGATAAAACTCAAATACTCGCATTTATTCATGCCAAGTGAGCATGACGTTGAAGGCAAATATTCTTATCCTTAACATTTTTGAATGTTTCTTTTCATTAAGCTGATGCCTTGTTTTACTCCATTCTCGAGTCTAAGACAAAGATGGATAGATGATAGATAGTGAGAGTTCGAGTGTTCCTGTGTGAGAAATGAGATGAGTTCTGGGGTTGTTCGTGTTTTATCCAACCTTTACTTATCATTCGAGGATGAATGATTCCAAGGGGGAGATGATGTAATACTCTAGAAAATTACCAAAAAGCCCCTAAAATACACCATGCACACAAGGCATCTTCCAAAGCTCTGATGAAAATTTCAAAATCAAATTTGTGATCAGCACAAAAAATTGAGTCAGATAATGGGCTCGACCTAATTTAAAACAAATCGGGTTGAATTATGAAAAAACATATAATGTGCAAAAATAGTAGCAAATCCGCGCCCCTCCGCGATGCACCAGGAGCACAGAATTGCACTTGTGTTTTTGTTTTTGTTGACTTTCCGCGGGAACTATTTTCTGAAAAATTTAACCAAATAAAGTGGTGCATGGCTCAACAACGCGCACCAGTGTGCCAAAAATCTTCTTTTTCTTTTAACTTCGGGAAGGGTAATTTTGTCCTTCTCCATTATATTTTAATACCTCAGAATGTGTTTTTAAAGCTGATTTCATACAAAAGGGTTTCAAAACCCATATTTTTTAAAGTTTTTTACGTAAGTTATGAGAGAGGAGAAGATCAAGAGAGGTGAGGTTTCTTTTGAAGTTTCAATTCCTTGAAGATAACTTAAAGATTCTCCACTCCAGGTATATAAAGGCTACCCAAAAGCATGGAATTATTATTGTATGTGCCCCAATGTAAAGTTAGGATGTAAATTGATACTTTAAAGTTTTGAGTAGTGATTTCTTAAAAATTTCTTGAATATTATCTTTAATTCTTGAATCTTATCTTTAAATTATATTTCATATCTTAAATTGATGATCATCATGTTTAAATTTTACTGTACACTTGCATTATTATGTGATTATGATTTGATCTTATTAACTTCTCTGTAAAGACTTGAATAATGAACTTAGGGGGATGTCTAGAGCCTGGATTATCTGAATGTGATATTTCATGAAACATCACTGGTTCATAGGTAATAGGTGTAGGTCTAAGAAACTCCTAGATAAGTTTCATGATAACAGGACTCTGATGTGATGTGATTGTTTGATGTCTTGATGGATTGTTAGGTGACCCTTGATCGTGAAATATCGATTGCTTATTGAACCCTGTGAATTGCGTGAAAGTAGGATACTACCGATCTGTTAGGATGCCTCAGCTGCATACATTACTGCACTTCCACTTGACACCTATCGTAATGATAAACGGCTCATCTCGCCATGACCTTCTCTTGAATTCTCAAAAAAGAATCATATTTTCATACAATATCTTAATTGAATTATATGTAATGATCAATAAATTAAGTTAAATTCTATATCTACATATACCAAAAAGATAGAAAGATTCAAATACCAATCTAATCTATTCTATAGATATTTGGGCTAGAGTTGACAAACAAACAAAACCAGCAATAGAGTCTTGTCCTTTATTCTGAGGTGAGAATAAGTGAGTGATGAGTGATTGTGACCTTGTTCCATTTACTTTAGCCCATTTTACATATAGTACATTCCACGTACTAATGCTCCTTTGGCACTGCATCAATTTATGATACAAATTCTGTAGACAGAGGACTTCAACAGCCCAACGTTGAGGTTTAGAGCTTTCCGGATTCCTGATAGTGGTGAGTCCTCTCCTACATTCGGAGGATGTTTTCTTTCTTTACCTTAATATTCTTTTACTTGATTTTTGGTAGTCATGGCCTATCATGGTCTCATCTTAGACAGCAGTATAGAGGCTTCATAGACGTAGATGTTGATGGTTGATGTTGGGAGTTCTTTCCCTCTGCTTTCTTTACATTGGGACTTTCTTTTGATATCTTATTTCATCTATGATAGATTGAGTTGATAGCTTGAGCTCACAGATAGATTAGTATTATTATTATTTATAGAAGAAAAATATTTTTCTTGACCATAAACAATATGCAAAGTCCGAATATATATAAAGTTAAGCCTTCAATTAGGCGTGAGACTAGCCTAATTCTAAGGAATTAAATATAAACAAAATATCTACCTTCCAAATATATATTCCAAAAATAGAAACAAAATATCTACCTTTCAAATATACATTCCAAAACTATCTACCAAATATATTTAACACACCCCCTCTGTCGAAGCGGGAGGGTTACTAACATTGAGACTGTCCCTAAAATCGTTAAATAAAACTCGTAAAAGGCCCTTAGTAAAAATGTCTTCTATTTGATGTCGAGAAGGCACATAAAGCACTCGAACTTCACCCTGAGCAACTTTCTCCCGGACAAAATGAATATCCATCTCAATATGTTTTGTCCATTGATACTGAATTGGATTTCCAGATAAATAAATAGCACTTACATTGTCTCAATAAACAAGAGTAGCCTTTTTAATCTGACAATGCAACTCTAATAGAAGGTTCTGAAGCCAACGGGATTTGGATACAACATTTGCCACCCCACGATACTCTGCCTCTACACTAGACTTTGATAATGTTGGTTGTCATTTTGATGACCAAGAAACCAAATTATCACCTAAAAATACACAATAACCAGAGGTAGAATGACAAGTGTCAGGGCACCCACCCCAATCTGCATCTGTGTATGACACCAGAGTAGAAAAAGAAGATGGATATAAATGAAGAC
>JAOTQJ010176429.1:0-24085 GCA_025642045.1 Solanum sejunctum
TAAGCATTTAGACTCACATATCTCCCATTAACACGAGATTCAAGCACTTTCAAGAATTGATGCTAATTTGACCAAAGCATAACATAATTTATTTATATAGCATTAGAACATGTAAAATGTGGTGTGTTACACAATATCACACACGAATTTTGAGATATATGAAAATTATAATTTTAGGCACTTCTGAGGCACATTTTCGGGCACTTTTTGGGGTCGTTTGAATATCTCTCTCCTGGGAGCATTCATCCTAAATTTCAAAGAATCGTATATGAGATGCAAAAACATGATAATTTCATCCCACATAGAGACGCAATAATGCACTTGAACATGATTTCAAAAATTTCATCATAAATGTAAAATCATCGTGAACTTGTCAATTTAAACATGAACATATGCAATGACATGGGGCTAAACTTAGGACTTGAGATCAAATGAAGGACTTAGATCGATACCTTAGGCTTGAGTGGAGTGGTAAGGGTAAGGATATTGCTTTTGCATGTCCGCTTCGGCCTCCCAAGTAGCACTCTCAACTTGTTGATTCCTCCAAAGGACCTTAAAGGAAGCCACCTCTTTGTTTCTCAACCTCTTCACTTGCTTATCCAAAATTTGAACCGGAATACCTTCATATGTCAAATTATCCTCAACAACTCCCATAACATCAAGGGGCACAATTGCATTTGGATCACCTACACATTTCCTCAACATGGACACGCGGATCACTAGATAAACTAATTCCACCTCACTAGGCAACCTCAACTCATAAGCTACCTTGCCAATCCTCCTCATGACCTTATAAGGACCAACATACCTTGGCCTCAACTTAATCTTTTTATGGACCACACCCTTCATGGGTGACACCTTCAAATAAACCCAATCACCATCTTGGAATTCAAGATCCCTTCTCCTCACATTAGCGTAGGACCTTTGGCGACTTTGGGCCATCTAAAACCTTTATCTAATCATTCTAACCTTGTCAAGATCCTCCATGACCAAATTACGTCCCAACAAAAGCTATCTCACCAACCTCAAACCATCCGACTGGTGATCTATAAGTTCTTCCATAGAGGGCCTCAAAAGGAGCCATACCGATGCTAGAATGGCATTTATTGTTATAGGCTAACTCAATCAGTGGAAGGTGATCATCTCAACTACCCTTGAGCTCCAATACATAAGCCCTAAGCATATCCTCAAAGTACCAAGACCCCTTTAGAAAGATCTCCAAAAATGTGAAGTAAATTGAGCTCCATAATTCGATATGATGGACAAAGAAACCCCATGCAACCTTACCAAGTCATGAATGTACAACCTTGGATAATCTTCAGCCCTAAATGTGGTCTTAATCAGTAGAAAGTGAGCCGATTTTGTCATTATATCAACCACCCAAATAGAATCAAAACCTTTTCTAGTCTTGGGAAACCAAACCACAAAATCCACTATTTATATCTTCCCACTTCCAAGTAGGAACCCCAATGTCTTAGGCTAGCCCACCCAGCCTTTGATATTTTGCTTTGACTTGTTGACAAGTATGACAACCGAAAATGAATTTGGCAATATCCCTTTTCATGCCTACCCACCAATACACTTCTTTCAAGTCTCTATACATTTTGGTGGAAGCGAGGTGGATAGAATAAGAAGAGTTATGGGTATTATCAAGGATCCTTTCTATCAAACCATCAACACATGGTGCACAAAACCTACCTTGGTACTTAAGGGCACCATCTTCCCCTTGGTAGAAACATCTACCTTGCCCTCTTTCACCAAGGTGTTCAATTCTAACAAGGAGGGATCAAGATCTTGTTTTCCCATTACCTCATCAATCAAAGAAGACTTAGAGCCATCAACAACAACCACACCACTATTACCATCCTCTTCCAACCTAACTTTCAACCTAGCCAACTGATGCACCTCCCTATCCATCTCCTTCTCACTACTATCAACATAAGCTAGGCTTCCCATGGACACCCTACTTAAGGCATCCACCACTATATTTACCTTACCCTGATGATAATGCATACTTATATCATAGTCCTTAAGAAGTTCTAACAATCTCCTTTTGAGTAAAGACATATTTGAGGCTCTTATGATCGGTGAACACATCTATATGCACCCCATACTAGTAGTGACTCCAAATCTTTAATGCAAACACTACGACGGCTAACTCTAGATCATGGATAGGGTAGTTGCTTTCATCCACTTTTAGTTGTCTAGTGGAATAAGCTATGACCTTACCGTTTTGCATCAAACACAACCCAAACTAACTCGGAAAGCATCAGAATACACCATAAATCCCTCAAACCCATTCGGTAGTGACAATATTGGGGCAGACACAAGCTTATCTTTCAAGGTTTGGAAGCTCCTCTCATAATCATTGGTCCACACAAAATTTAGCCTTGTTTTGAGTCAATTGTGTCATAGGATAAGCAATAGAAGAGAAGCCATTCACGAACCTCCGATAATACCCCGCTAAGACCAAGAAACTCCTAATATCCATTGGGGTCAATGGTCTAGGCCAATTCCTAATCACATCAGTCTTTTTTAAAATCTACCTTAATACCATCCCATGACACCGCATGTCCTAGGAAGGCAACCTCCCTTAACTAAAATTCACACTTTTCATATTTGGCATACAATTTCTCCTCCCTCAACCTTTGCAACACAACCCTTGAATAAGCCCTATGCTCCTCCTCACCATGAGAATAGATCAAGATGTCACCAATGAGGACCATAACAAAGGAATCAAGGTAGGGTTTAAAGACCCTATTTATTAGGTCCATAAAGATAGCCAGTGCATTAGTCAACCCAAAATACATCACTACAAATTCATATTGCACATACCTAGTCTAGAAGGCCATCATATCACACTCCCTCACCTTCACTTGATGATACTCAGACCGAAGATCAATCTTTGAGAAATGGCTTGCCCCTTGTAATTGGTCAAACAAATCATCAATCCTTGGAAGAGGATACCTATTCTTGATGGTGACCCTATTGAGTTGCCGGTAGTTAATACACATCCTAAGGAACCCATCCTTCTTTTTCACAAATAATACCGAGCACCCTAAGGTGATTGGCTAGGTCTAATAAATCCCTTCTCCAATAAGTCCCTCAATTTTTCTTTCAACTCCTTCAACTCCATCGGGGCCATAGGTAAGGGGGAATAGAAATTGGTTGAGTATCGGGGAGGAGGTCTATGCAAAAATCTATTTCCCTTTCAGGAGGAACATCGAGAAGGTCATTAGGGAAGACATCAACAAACTCATTTACGACCGAAACTGACTCTATGGTGAGGACTTTAGACTCCATATCTCTGACCCTCACAAGATGGTAAAGACACCCCTTATAGATCAACTTGTGAGCTTTAATGTAAGAGATGAATCTACCCTTAACCACCATTACATGACTTTCCCACTCAAGGACGGGTTCATTTGGAAATTAGAACTTGACCCTATGAGTTTTATAATCAATAGAAGTATAGTATGCATGCAACCAATCCATCCCAAGAATGATATCAAAATCAACCATGTCTAACTCAACAAGATCACAAGGCAAGATTTTATGCAAAATGAAAATAGGACAACTTCTATAAATTTTCCTAGTAATAATAGATGCCCTAATAGTAATAGACACCTCATATGACTCATGTAACAACTCGGGGTCAACATGGAACTTTTGGGCAACAAAGGAAGTAACAAAAGAAAGAGTGGCATCCGAATCAATCAATGCATACACATCAAAATTAAAGATATTCAACATACCAGTGACAACGTTAGGGACTTTGTTAACCCCTTGCCTCCCATGCAAAGCATAAAATTGATTGTGCCTTGGGGCACCATCTTATCAGCCGCCTCTCCTCAAAAGAACTATATTAGCACCTTGTGGACGGACCTCTTTGCCCTTGTTGTCATCCCGAGGGTAATCTACCTTTTTGTGACCCACTTCCCCACAACCAAAGCATGTATTAGTATCTCTCAAGCATGGGCCCCTATGCCTCTTACCATACTTAGGACACACCTTATTAGGAACTATAACACCAACACCTTGGGGCCTTGGAAAGTCATTGGCAAATCCCCTATTAGAAGCATGAAAGGACCCTTGGCCTTAGTGCACTCGGACCCAAAAAAAGAGATTTGTCCACTCCTATAAAAAAATGAAAAAAAATCATAAAATCTCCTTTTGGAACTTACCCTCGAAATGGGCCCTCTTGGCCTCGTGACCCCTCTTTCTCAATTTTTCCCCTTCCATTTGATTTACAAAGGTCATCAAACGTGATAATTCCATGTCACTAATTAACATGGTGGACCGGCACTCTTTACTGACCAAGTCAGACATACTCATCAAAAATTTATTCATCCTAGACCTTGAGTCGACCACCAAATGTGGTGCATATTTTGAAAGTTGGGTAAGCTTAAGGGCATACTCCCTCACACTTATGGACCCTTGTCTTAAATTCATAAATTTCACCAACTTAGCCTCCCTAAGCTCAAGAGGAAAGAGCCGATTAAGGAAAGCTATTTTGAACTACTCCAAAATCACCACATAGGTAACTCTCGTCTCTTTCTTCCATTGATTATACCATATTTGAGCTACCCCTTTGAGTTGGTATGCCACCAACTCCGTATTTCATTCGGCCTAACACCCATGATAGATAAAATTTTATAGACCTTATCAATGAACTCTTAGGGGTCCTCACTCACTTTCGACCCATGAAATTTTTGGGGATTCATTTTCATAAAGTCTCTTACTCGAGTCGTCGGTGTAGGAGAATGAGGGGCTTGGGCCCCTTGGTTAGCTTGATTAGCCACTACTTATGCAAGCAAAGTGAGAACATCCCTAAGCTCTCCATTGGTCGATTGCTCCTTGAGTGTGCGGGCTCGTCTTCCCCTCGTGTTAGGCATGATCTAGCATGACAAAGAACAATCGTTAGGGGGGAAAAGCTTACTTCAACTCTATAGCACAACTTAGAACATGAAGAATGGAAACTTTTACTAAACATCTTAAAGCCTCCTACTCATAGTTGTGGTGCATAACACAATCATGAATAAGACTCTAATCAATGTGGTATGTTAGACTCTAAGGATCTAACAAGCTAGTGCTCTGATAACACCTTTGTCATTACCTAAGCCTAGGGCCTAGACGTGATAGGTGAATGGAAAATCCCCAGGAACCTCAAACAAGCCTCGTAACATATCATTTCACATCCTTGGTCATGGAAGCAATAGAATACAACATGAATTAATAAATTAGGACAACTAGGGCTAAGGGAAATCTTTCATATCATGAATAACAAGAGTCGGTAGATGTCAAAGATCTTTACATAGATACATAACATAACCAACAACACCTTTATTAAATAGATAAGAGTAGGGACAATGACAAGAAATTGGGCTCACCCTCTTAGCTAAAATAACAATAAAAAAAATGTCTCAATATATAACAAGAGAAACTTAGACTAAGGTCCCTGAACTGGAGGACTCACCAACTAGCTTGAGTAGTACCAAAATAGTCACGTGGAGGAGGAAGATGATCAACTTGGGCACTGATTCCTACATGGTGATATCATGTAAGCATAGAGTATGCGTTAGTATGTTTGAATATACTAAGTGTGTAGGATGTAATGCAAGAAGAGATAGGCATCATAGTCGAAATGCATAGAAATAGACAATAGCTAGCATAATAACAATATTACATGCATGATTAGTGCTTAAGTAAAACATGCTTACGTAGGACATAACATATATGAAAGAAGAGACTATTACTATTAGTGGATCATCACACCCTACCACTCTTGGTAATTGAGGTACAAACCCCGTCAACCACACCCTACCACCCTTGGTGCCGGAGTACAAACCCCCCGATAGTTTGATGGGTACAAACCCCTAACAAGGTTGGTGGCTTATTGCACCGTACTACCCTTGGTGTTGGAGTACAAACCCCTCGATAGGTTGATGGGTACAAACCCCTAACAAGTTTACCTGATGCACAACCCCTGGGTAGGGCATAGTCATATGCCAACACTATATAAAGATCACCATATATATGCATTAATTCATCATCATATAGTCATTCAACTCACAAGATCATTGGACCTTCAATTCCTCAAGAAACCATAATCAGACATTTTATCAAACACTTAGAGGTTGCATGGTGCTAGTGTAAAATCATGCAATTCAAGAGTAAAATCATGCCAGAAAATTCAATGTAAAACCTTCAACAGGTACTTAGTAACACCCGCAAGCAATTCACATCAAAACCCTTCATTAAATCTTATAATAGACCTTGGTTTCATACCTCAAAACATAGCAAAACAGTCACAATTTCATGAGCTTCAATATAATGTGCAGTGATTTTCAAAATAATATAGACCCAATTGTAAATCAACTTTAAATCATGTAAATTAGAGAAAAAGGAAACTTGGGTATCATGGATGAAAGGAACCCACGAAGGAAACCCACACACGTTAGCTTGGAGATGAACTTGGTGAAGATTGGAGGGGGAGACTTGAAGCTTGAAGAAGAACCTTGAAGAAAATCCTTAGTTTCGGATGAGGGTTTGACACTAATTTAGGAGTAAAAAATTTGGATAAGTGTTTGAGTGAGTATTGAGAATTTTTAGAATGATATAAGGGTGAAAATGATTAAGTATAGGTATTTTCACATTTGAAAACACTTAAGCCCAAGACTTTTAAGTCTTGGACCAAGTTAAAAAACAGACACTTTTTTATACAGAGGCGCATCGCGAAAGCGACATGGATTCCTCTCTGGAATTTGCATTTTGGAAATTTTGAATTTTGATATAGTTGCTCTAAAATTGGGTTAGACCCTTCTCCCCCTAATTTTCACCCCCTGAACAAGAATATGAAGTTGAATTTTTGATATCACTCAGGATTTTGAGATATATGAAAATTATAATTTCGGGCACTTTTGAAGCACATTTTTGGGCACTTTTTGGGATTGTTTCATTAATCACCTAATATTTACTATTTATAGTATTTACAAATAAGTTCCTAAATCAATTAGAAAAATTGGTTGCGGCTGCTACAACTTGCAATTACCACCTGTAATTGGGTGTATAAGTCGTACTCGAGCTTTCATATAAGCTTATTGGATCTTGTACTTTACTGCTACAAAACATCTTCATGAGTTGTAGTCTGATCTATAACTCGTATTGTTTGCTCGTAGTCTATATCTGCAGCACTTGGTCCAACACTGGAAAATATTGGAAATTTCTATGAAACCTTCTAATACGACTCGAAGAATACTTTACCACTCCTAATGGGGTTTTATGTGACTGAACTTCTATTTTTACTTCAACACTGAAAATCTCCATGAGACCACCTCTACAACTCGTAGAGAGTGTTATAATTTTGCAAAAGCCAAAAAATGTCTGCAATCTTTCTCAAAATTGTGCCAACCTACTTTTCCTGTAGCAGGGCTGTCCAAAATAACTCTTGTTGAATGGACGATTCTCTCAAAAGTTTTTCAACTTTAGGATCTTTTTTATCAAGCTTCTGAATAAATTCTGGGGAAAACAAACACAAAACACATAAAATCCATAAATTTCATATTTAGAATGCACAAAAACTCAAGTTTTAAGCATCAAATGTGCTTTATTTTGACAGCACGTCAATGAGCATACTATTTAGACTTTAGAGGATATGTTAAGGGCTTGTGTCCTTGACTTTAAGGGAAATTGGTATGATGACTTACCTCTAATCGAATTACATATAACAATAGTTACCATGCAAGTATTCAGATACCCCTCTATGAGGCTTTGTATGGGACAAGATGTAGATCACCAATTGGGTAGGTTGAGGTTGGAAAAGCCAAGTTGATGGACCAGATCTCATCCACTAGTCGATAGAGAAAGTGAAGGTTATTAGAGAAAGGTTGAAAACTACCCAGAGCCACTAGAAATCCTACATGGATGTGAGAAGGAGAGACTTTGAGTTTGAGGGGAATCATTGGGTATACTTGAAGGTGTCACCCATGAAGGGCGTCATGAGATTTGGGAAGAAGGAAAAACTGAGTCCCCACTATATTGGTCTCAATCAAATTGCAAAGAGGATTGGGAAAGTAGTTTATGAGTTAGAGTTACCTTCTTAGCTAGATGTGATTCATCATATTTTTCAAGTCTCGATGTTGAAATGCTTGGAAGATCCTTCATTAGTAATCCCTATTGAGAGTACTGGATTGAAGGATAGTTTGTCCTATGAAGAGATTCTAGTCCAAATTCTTGATTGTCAGGTTCAAAAATTGAGAACCAAAGAGATAGCCTCAATAAAAGCCTTGTGGAGAAATCAATTCATTAAGGAAGCCAGGTGGGAAGTTGAGTAAGATATGAAAGCTAAATACCCGCATCTATTCATGCATGATGATGAGAATGTTAGAGCTAATGTCCTTATTCTTGAGTTGAATTGATTTGTCTATCCCTGAGTTGATTTGCCCATTCTTGAGTCCGAATAGCGATTGTCTAGGTTGTTTATGGGTCGATAGTTTGATACATTGATTGATTGTCGAGAGGAGTCTTGATTGTTATTCGTACCTTGATGTCCATATGTACTTTTCATTCGAGAATGAATGATTCCAATGGGGAGATAATATACACCAAATAAAGGTACCAAACTACCCCTAAATGAGAAATGCTCGTATAACGTGTCTTTCTTAATCTGATGGCAAATCTAAGACTGAAAATGCAATCAGCACGACAAATTATATGAAAAAATAATCCTAGCTGATTTTTAGAGCAATTAGATCAAAAGATTTTTTTATGGGAAAACGCAATTCCAGAAAAGTATGCGATATGCCCGCAACATGGACTTGTCATGGACTTACACTTGAATGTCATCCCAATATTTTCTACAAAATTAGAAAACTCAATCGAAAAATTTTTGGTGAAAAAAACCCAAAAATGGACCAAGTCTGCGTTGCAGACTTGGTAAATCGAGGCAAAATTTTTCATCTTTTCGTGAGGGACATTCCATACTTTCCTAACCTCTCATAAGCTTAAAACACAATCAAAATATGTTGTTTTGAATGTAAAAGGGTTTTAACACTCGTTCTTATGTCTAGGGCTAAGGAGAAGAGAGGAAGAGCGAGGGTTTGAGAAAATTGAGGACAAATTCTTACAAGATTGATTGTCAAAACTCTATATATCATATGTAAGGCCAAACTAAAATATAGAAATGTCATCTATGTGCCCTATTGTTGGTAATAGAGAGTTATGAATGTATTGAGTCCATGCATGTTTCTTGAATATTTTCTTGTGAATTATATACATTCTATGTATTTTCATATGTTGATGATCATCATAAAGTTAATTTTACTTATTAAATACTTTTCATGAGTTATTGCATAAATTCTATATGTTCTTTCATAAAAGATTGCATGAATGAACCTAGGCATTCAGACTAGAGCCTTGATTTGAGAATGTTGATTGTGATTGCGATGTAAGCATGATGATAGGTTAATAAACTTGATGTACCTGTGAGTATTCAAAATTGAACTCTAAAGATTGGTGTTATTGATTGTCCTACTAATTATTGATCTAAGCTCTTTGAGAGATTGATTGAGAATTGAGTTGATTAAATGGTTAATAGTTTGTAAGGCTTGATTATGATAGAACTGATGGAATGATAAGAGTCCTTATGAGACTAATTGATATGATTGATTGAGGTGGATTTTCTTATGAGTATTCAATCAAGGGAGGAGTATCGAGTACCAAAATGAGCAAGAGTAAGCCCAACTCAAACTCATTAACTACGTCGCCAAGCATTAGTAAGGATTGAACCATTACATCAAGTGTTCCCTCATGATTGGAAGTCCCTGAAACAATAACGAACTTCATGGAACAAATCCCTTGTAGATCTAATTTGTTCCTTACGTGGCAAGTACGGGACAGTTATGGCAACATCAGCGAGATTGTTGTATAATCACTGAATCATAAGTGATTGTTGTTGTATAAGTGAAACTCCCAGATAGGTTCTATACGGGTAGTAGTCTGACTTGATTTGATTAGATTGGATGGGATTGGATTGGTATTGATTGGTCATTTTCTACTCTTTATTCTTTCTTTAGATAGACATTTGATATCCTAATTGAGTATTTCCTGAGTTGATGTCATTCTATATTATTCTACCTATATTTGTTTCATTCAGCCATTTTAAATACTCGTATGTTCCATGTACTAATGTCTATATGTACTACATTATTTCATGATGCAGAGACAGGTACTAGAGATTATCAACAGGCACTTCGTTGACGATCTATTTCACACATCAACTGATTGGCAAGTGCTCCTTGACTTCGGAGAATACACATGATTTGTTTCATTTAGCTTTCTAGAGTTAGACGTAATTTTAGCTAAGGTAGTTATGTATCTGTCATTTGCACCAACTAATAGTTGATAGAGGCTTCATAGACTAGAGTTAATTTGTTAATTAGATATTGTTGAGCTAGTTCCTTTGTTACTAGTCTCATTAATTTGATTTGGATCATTTATATATTGAGATTTGTCCACCCATTTACTATATTTATTCTTCTACAGATATGTCGAATGTTGGTCGAATAAATGTGATGAAGCTAAGTGGTTTTCTTAGGACTAAAAATAGTCTATAAGTGATAGTCACTTCCAGGGTACCCTTCCCGGTCATGAAAGGTGTCCACACTTTGAAATTTTCTAAACTCAGGACCCTAATCCATGAGTCCATTTACGACTTATAAAATGGACTATGACTAGTCTTATTGTCGTAGTTCAACTTTAGAATTCCAATTCTCATCAACCCAATGCTCCAAACCATCAACAATCTTTATGGTCTATTAAAGACCGTAAATACCCCATGTAGATCCTTCCCACACTTAACCAATTTTTCATTCTTACTGACTCCATCCACGAGCCCTGCTTATGATCCATGGTTTGAATCACTATTTTAAATAAGGCTCATAGCCTCATACTTTTATTTAACCTTGCACATTTTTATTTTCACTTTTTCTCCACTTTTCGACTTTCTAACTTATGGGTCCTTGTAATAACATTGTTGGAATGTTGTATTAAGGAGTACATGAATCAAGAGTATTATTGCTTGATCAGCATAAGTTATGTCGCAGTGGACTAATTTACTTTTTGTCCTAGGTGATTGGTTGGCGTTTTGTCGTGGTTATATTTTGAAACTCTGAAACATGTTTCTGAACCCTAGTATTTGGGCACCTTTTACATACCACCATTCATTTTATGTGTCATAAAGTCCCTCGTAAATCACCTTTACACTTAGAATTTTTCACCCTTTCAAGATTCAAACAATGAGCCCACTTTATGGCTCATAAAATTAACCATGAGCCCACTTTATAACTAGTAAATTCAATCGCGGCCTATAAAGGGCTTTCGTCTTGTGATACCTCCTAAACTTCAGAATCTCAATTTTTGCCCTTCAATTTATGAGCCTAAGCCTACGACCAGTAAATCCTTTCATGAGTCGATCATAGACACCCCTTTCATACATTCATCCCAGACTTCAAAGTTTCACCAAGTCCTTACCCATCCATAAGACATATTTATGACTAGTGATCTCAACCATAAGCCATAGATGAGCTTGTACTTCCTTCACCAGATCCCATTTCTATATTTCATTTCGAATTTTGATCTTTTAACCGATGAGGCCTTACAACTTACACCGATCTAGAAAAAAGGAGTGAGTATCAAATAACACAATACTCAACAAGTAAATAGTAAACACAAGGTAAATAACTGAAGAACACAAATATTCTCTGTCACACCAACCAAACCTCCTCAAATAACCACCTGTAAGTAAATTAGTCCAACCTAGATAGTTTACAGTCCAAGTAGCACACACTTCAAATAATTCACTAACACAATTAATCACTACAGATTAAAGTCATCAATTAAATAGACTCCCAAAAACATACATTTGCAACTGCAATGAGCAAATAAAGTGTGAAATAATGCGAATGCGTTGTTAAATAATATGAAGCTTGTCCGTCCTAAAATATACCTGCTAATAACCTCAGGCTGGAGCCAATGGGGCCAACAAATAAACCACTTATCAATGGAACTATTTTCTATCGATATAATTATATCTAGTCAGAGCTATTTCCATTTATCTTTTATCTTATCTCAGTAGAATGACTTCCCATCAACATATTCATATCTAGTTGGAATCATTTTTCATCGACTTTTAAATAACTATGAATCTCAATCAATTTTTAAATTCAATGCAAATAAGTATGTACATACAATATATGAGCATGTGATAAATTTCACAAAACAATTGACTCAATTCAACAATAACAATAAATTCTTTCGATATAGGATCCAAATTATTCAATCAAACTTTCTCAATTCAAGAATCACATTGACACATCAATTTATGTTGCCATTGTATTACCCCCATCTCATTTTATTAAATCATTTTATGAATAATTCACCTCAGATCCAAGTCCCTATTACTCTACAACACACATAAAAGAAAATCCAAGATTCAACACCCTCAACTAAGATTTAGAAATTCACTTGCCTCAAAACAAAGCAAGCAATCACTCCAACACTTGAGCTTTTTCCTTTTGTTAGGCCGCTGATTCATCAAAAATCTATCCAAATATGAAATCACAATAAGATTACATGAATAACGAATCAATTTCATCGATTTTGAAATCTGGGTTCAAAAATCTCTTCTTGAAAAAGTAGGAGTAAATTTGGATCGAAAATATATGAAATTTGTCAGTGAAAACCATTTTAAAAAGGAGTTGAAACTAGTCTATAATCCTCAACATACAAAAAGTACACCTTCATAAAAGAATTTCAAATTTTGAAGTTCAAAATAAGAAATTAGATGTTGAAATCATAAAATAATCAATGAAAATTGAAGATTCTAAGCTAAAATCACTTATCCAATGTGTAAGTCTTGAAAAACAACTTTAATCACCACAGTAAAGTTTTCAAATCTCAAAAATAAGAAAATATGGAATAATACCAAAATCAATCTCCAAAAAGAGTCTCTGATACCGCTTAAATGGTTAGAGAGTCACTTTTGTGACACCTACCAATTAAGCGGGTGCGAGCAGAGTGGCCAAGGTGTTGCTTATGGGCTCACTGCTTTTGTGGCCCCTGACCGATTAAATGGACCCCGACCAAAAAAGGGGTGTCAATTAAGTGATGGGTGCCTGCTTTAGCAATGGTTTCTTAAGAGACCAAGGTACACTTAAGTGGAACCTACAACCCCTAGCACTAGCAAACAAGATCAATCAACACATAACTCGAAATCGACCCTTAAAATTTGTTCGAAATCTCATATGCACAAATCATATATGCTATCCTACCAAATTCAATGTTCCAAACTCAATGAAACCATCAAAAAATAAATTTGAGATCTCTTTGGCCCATAATTTGATTATTTACAACTATACTATTTAAGGCTCTAAAAAGGCCAGAATATCCTCAAAACTCCCAAAAATTATACCAAAGCCCTTTTTAGACCTAAAATTGCCTTCTTAATCTAATGAAATTATTAGAAATCCAATTTGAGCATCTCAAATCGAGTTCTTGACCAAAGTCAAATCTTGATATGATTTAGAACCCGTTTGGATTAGCAAAAAAAGTGACTTTTAAAAAATACTTTAAAAGTACTTTTTAAAGCGCTGAAACTTATTTTAAAAATAAGTAGTTACGTGTTTGGATAAAAGTGTTTAAGCTGAAAAAAAGTTGTCAATGTATTTGGTACTTAAGTGTTGTTAAGCACTTTTTTTAATCAAAATATCTAAAATACTCTTTAGTTGTTACACATTATAAGATGCTAATTATTTCTCTAAATTTTTGTTTCTAAATTAAATTAAATTATAATTAATTTATGTTAATTCATCTTCGATATAAATTGATTATATAAGTTAATTTATATGTGTACGTTATTTTTAATATTTAAAATATATAATTTTGATAAAATACATGAAATATTTGAGTATTTCTTAATTATATTTATAATAAGTAATGGTTATATTTCTTCTTTACAATAAATGACTTATTAAAAAATAAAATAAGGAGAAAATAATGTAGAAGAAAAAAAGAAAGAGAAAGAACAAGAAAAAAAGAAAAGAAAAGAAAGAACACGAAGAAGGAAAAATATCGAAGAAAGAAAGAGAAATTTTTTAAAAAAGAATGAAAGAAAAGAAATCGATAAAAAATAGGAGCAAAATAATATAGAAATTATAAGCAAACATTAGGGATGAAAAGGTAAATTTGTTAGTCAAACGTAAATGGCTTCCAAAAACATAAAGTAGGGGACCAACTTTTAACTTTTGGCTTTTTAAAAGCTCTTTTAAACTTAGTTTAAGTTATTTTAGAATTTGTTCGAACACTTTCAAAAGCTAAAAAGAGCATAAAAGTAGGTTTGACAAGCTTTTAAGCTCATCCAAACACCTTCTTAATTCAAACTTTTAGCTGAAGACCTCAAATCTAAAAAATAACTCCAAACTCAGAAATCACGATGCTTCTAGACTAATTTTCATATTCTAGAGCTGATGAAACTAACAAAATTCTATTCCTAGACTCATGGCTCTGGTTGGTACCAAAAAGCATTTTTGAACGACATAAGCTTTCAAAACTTAAAACTTCAAAATTTCACAATTTTTTAATAAAGTCCAATAACAACGTCCATAAACTATTCAAACATGACTTGGAACAACTGTTGAGAGGGATAAATGATAAATTCTTAAAAATTTCTGAAAATGAGCTTTAGGTCATTGCATGTGTATGTGTGTGTATTTATGTGTATATATATCAAGAGGGGCATGAGAAAATCAAATTTGCTCACTCTCGTAAGAAAGTCAAGGATATATACAAATAAACCATAGGCTTGCCTAGATTGTATTACTCAATCAATCACTACATATAACTGTAGGTTCAAAAGAGCTTTTTCCAAGTTGTAATTTTGATTAAGGGATGACTAGAAATTATTTTGATAAAATAGTAACAAATATTCCCTATGTATATAGGACAATGACAAAATCAATTGAACTCCTTTTCTCAAATCACATTACTTTCAAATTGCTACATCCCTTCCCTTCAGATACTATCTCCCTCTTGAACTACTTAGTTTCTAACAAGGATGTTTTTGTTCTCTTTTTTTTTCTCGTACTTCTTTTTTCTCATATCCACTTTCTTCATCAAATTTTTGAATTTCACAGTGCAATAAGAATTTCTTTATCAAAATCTAATTCTAATCAACAAAGAGAAATCAGACTACCAAATATGGCTATACAAACAAATAGATTATTGGCTTGAATAAGGTAAACTGTCATGACCCAAGCCTAGGGCATAGTCGTAACAACGCGAATGAGACACCCTTAGGTATTTTATTCAAGCCATCTTACCGTATTGAGCATTCATAGGCACAAACTCATACATTTCGTGGAAATAAAGGCATAGAGTTTATGGAACGTCATTTAAATAAAAGAAGCATCTCAAATCATACATTAGTGTCCATAACATACCATCTAGAACATGAGTAAATCAGAACTGGCAAGCAGTCGATTTTTCTCAAATAGAAAAGATTTCAAATTTGAACATATTAAAGTAAAGCCTCCAACTTAAAAGCCAAAATATATATCATATCCAAAAATACATAGCATGAAAGAAAAACACTAGGAGATGTGAACTAAGAACTCATCACAATAAAACTAGTCTTGAAGCGTCGAAAGAAATAGTCATGAGCCGGGGGAGGAGGAACATTGATCCCTATGGTGACATCATATAAGCAAATATGTGCTAGTACTTTTGAAATGTACTAAGTATATGAGATGCAATGCAAGTATGAAACTGTAATTCCATCATATATAAAAGTTAAGGACCTTAATGCATGAAACGGTAAAGGAAATATTCATATGAGTTTAGGTATATACAAGAAATTACATTCAATATGAGTAAAAGTAATGCATAAATGAAACACATGTGATGGAACAAAGAGAATCAATATCATACCTTTGTGGGAGTGGATCTTAATCGATATATAAGATCATGTGGACCACCACATGGATCCAACACAACCCTTTATGTTGGCACGGGGAGATCACTTGCCGAGTGAAATTATGTCACATAGCATGCATCATCAAATATCATAATTGGTCGACATGGATCCACTAGCCTAGTGTGAAAGGCTGCTATAGTTGCACATAGTTAATGGGGCAAAGGATTGCTTCTAAGTCATCCCACAAAATTCCTTAAAGCTTATACTTAGTCAAATAATGACACTTGGAATCATAAGTACCAATCTCAAGAAGTAGCTCAAAACTTAAGAATCACTAACTAAGAATTGTCATTTTACTTTAGGACCATCATAAACATCATTTAAGGTATTATTGATATATTTATATCTTTGAATAGTTTCAAAACTTAAAACCTTTCTTTTGTTTCCTATTCATTATCATATATCATGCAAGAATTGACTTTAAACTTAGTAGGCTTAATCATAAGTTGGAAAATTCATAAATCATGAGAGTAAAGTATGAACATGAAGAAATTATGCTTACTTAAAACATGCATTAACAACCCACACTTTATCATTTAAAGCCTACTCATTGGGATTATTACCATTAACCCAAAACTTATGGAAATACTTAGCAAACCATTACATGATAACATTAAAGGCATAATATATCATAACACCATGAAATCAATATTAGTATGCATGTTAATATTCAAGGAACTTAAAGAAAAGGTACAAGCTTTTAATGAAGGAATTTGTGGATGAAAGGAGATCGATAAATCAGCTCACATACTCTTGGTGTAGCCTAAGAAGAATGAACTTGTTGTTATGGAGAAGGATCTTAAAACCCTAGCCCTCTTCGCCTTGTTCTTGGAGAGAATGATTGCCTTAGAATTTTGAAAAAGTGGACGAATGGAAAAAAATGAGAATCTTAGAGCTTTAAGGTCTGATTAGAGGCCCAAAGAGTCATAAAAATGACATAGTTTAAAGTTAGGATTTACACAAAAGATAGAAATATCCTTTGTTAAAACTGTAAAAAAATAATTCACGAGACCCTGATTATGGGTTGTGGATTGAACCATGAGTTGTGATTCTCATCGTCTGGTTCTCCTTTTCAAATTTTCCAAAACTAGTTACCTACGACAAAAAATCACAAAATCCCTATCCATGGGCCATACTCTAATCCATGAGTCATGAATGGCCTCATGGATTCCTTCCTCACTTAGTAAAATTTCCTTTCTCAGGGATCTCACTCACAAAGGCTAACTATGAACCAGGAACAAGACCATACACCATCCTATTGATCGTGGGTTACTTTCTAGAAACTTCATTTTTCTTCATGTCTGGAACTCACACCTACGACTCGATCCATAGGATGTGTTTCCACCCACAGCTTGTAGATGATCTTCGTGGATCACTTTATACTAAGAAAATTTTAACTTTTTAAGGCCTTCATTCACAAGCCTGGTCTACGACTCATGATTTGAACCATGGGTTGTGAATTTGGCTTCGTGAAAAGAACCCAGAGTATTTCCAGCCAAGTTTTCTACACTTTCTAGACTCCTAACTTGAGGGTTCCTATAATATCTCCTTTTTGACAACATTCATGTCCGAATATACTTAAACGTAGGCTTTGAAGAGTTAAACATCAGCTAACAACTAAGCATGCATGCAAAAATACAATCTAAATATTCTCTTATGAGGTCTTCAAACTCCATACTTAAAATATATCTCAAAATAATCTATAAATATGAAAATAAGCGTATGCATCATGCAAAATTAAAATGCAAGAAATCGAGGTTTTAGGTAAGAATAACTTAATACCGTGGGCTTCAGTAGAGTGGAAAACATATAAGTAACGCTTCATCATGTCCGCCTCTACTTCCCATGTTGCTCCTTAAACTTGTTGATTCCTCCAAAGCACTTTAATGGATGCAACTTCCTTGTTCCTTAGCTTCTTCACTTGCCAATCTAAGATTTCGATTGGTGCCTCTTCATAACTTAAATTCTCTTCAATGTTCACATCGCCAAGGGGACTATAGAGTATGCATCACCTATGAACTTTCTCAATAATGACATATGAAAGACCGCACGAATCAAATTTATTTTCATAGGTAACTCCAACTCATACGTCACTTTACCAACTTTTTTCACCACCTTATAAGGCCCTACATACGTAGGGCTTAATTTCATGTTTTTGCCAAACTGAATCATACCTTTCAAAGGGGGCACCTTCAAATAGACCCAATCACCAATGTTAAACTCAAGGTCCCTCCTTCTCACATCGGAGTAGGACTTTTAGAGACTTTCAATTGCTTTTAACTTTTATTTATGAGTCTCACCTTTTCCATTGCGTCCATGACTAAGTCGAATCCTAGTAAGGACATCTAGCCAGCTTCAACATTTCTATACCTTGAAAATAAGAGGTACATGGCAAGCTTTGGTGCCAACTTCCAGGAAGAGTATATTATATATATATTTCTACTTCGCACAGTATTTTCAAGGTCATTTTTTACCTAATTTAAGTGATTCAAAAGTCTAAATTATGTAAAAAAAAAATTTAGATAAACAATATGGAAGTGTCAAAAATTGCTTTGGATATATCATTTGAGATCTCCTATAGTTCACTACCAATGTCTATACCAATACACCTATATACTCTATTTGTGTGCATAGGTTTACCTTCTAGGCTTATGAGGGCCCAATTGGCGTACAGGTATAGACATTAGACCCTTACATCTAGATATATTTCTATAACGTAACCTTATCCTAGTTACGCCCATGGTACAAGCATATGCCACCTGATTTGGTAATTGAGTTACTTGAATCTACAAATAGTTATATCTTGGTTTTTGGTTTGGCAGATAATGTTTACAGTTCATAGTCTAGATATTTTTATAGCATTATTTTTACTCAATCGGTCGATGATGCCTATCGAAAACCTCATATTGGTGCTTACCCTAGTTTTCTGCATTAGTCTATGGCGCAATTGATGTGCTGTCAAAATACGATATTTTTAATGCTTTAAACTTAGAATTTTGTATATTCTTGAAACGATGTTTGTAGGTTTAATGTGTTTTTATGTTAATTTTTCATTATTATAGGAGTTGGGAAGTTTTTGGGATAGATTGGATAGATTACAACTTTTTGGATTTTTACTAGACCTTCTATGGTCTGTGGTTCTTTCCAAGTGTCGTAGATGAGTTTCGTAGGATTGATCCAGTGAAGGGCCACTTTTTAAAAGTTGAAATTACATGCTACTAGGACAGGTTGTAGACCATTCGACGGCCCGTGCATCAATTCGTGCATTGAGGATCAGAAGATGACCCATAGGAAGGGCTCATATATTGAAGGCAGTTTCTGGAGAATGCAGTCTACGAAGTCATTTACGGGCTGTGAATGCATCTTTGACCCATAACTTTGTCCGTGAAAAGTCCTGATTCTAGTTTTTCTATTTCATTTAGGATTTTATTTTCTTTTATTATAAATAGATTTTTAGGTCGTTTTAGACATACAAAAATAGAGACTTGATATTATTACTTTGTTTAAGCTTGTTCTTGGAGATTTCTTGCAGATTACTTTTGACTTTATCTTCAAGTTATAATGTTGTGATTTTCATGAAGTTTCCACATTTCATGTTCTTCAAAATCCTTCATTGGAAGTGTTTAATTATGCAATTCTATAACATGATTCTTTCATTTACAATGAACATGAGTAGTTGAATTCACAATTAGGGTTGTGGAAACCACCCAGAGCTAACAAAGTAAAAAACCAAATAACTTTGTAATCCTTGGAATGTGTACATGTATGTATTATTTATCTCTTCGCTTTGAATATTTTTTAATAGTTGAAAATGTTAGAACTCACCTTATTTTTACTTGCTAGACCAACATGGTAATGAATGAAAAAAGGGATAAATAACAGGATTGACGTGAACACACTCATCTAATCAACTTGAACGGACCAAGGGCTTGAGAAGTGACCCAGACTATAAGATTGTTGATGATTCCTTAATGGAGATTCTATCGGGCCTTGGATGATAATTGCAAAGCAGTGGCTGACATCGTAATTGTAGGTTCATTTTTTATTACACTTTTTCCTGTTGTGACTGAAGGATTAGAGAAGGTTACGAAGACTAACTATGCATGGGGCACAAGGGACAAATCAATGACACAAAGCACTTTCTCAGCCAGTATGAATTCAAAGTAGGCCAAGATCAATGAAGATGTAATGCAAGAGTTAGCTCAGATTAGTACTAATATGGGGTTGCTGATGAAGCAAATTTCGGAGTGAGTGAATGCAGTCAAACGTCAGCCATCATGAACACCCATGTATGATGAGTTGTGTTATGAATAGGATACGTATTTTGTGATTGATCTGATGAAGGTTTTCAGATCGAGTCCAATCAAGACTATTGATGTCAAAGTCACGAAAGTCAAAGTCGAAGTTATAATAGGAATAATCATGTAATATGGGATGGGGGGAGGGGGGCGAGTACTTAAATAATGATATGAGAAATTAATTTTTTTTAATATTTTACTCCTATTATCAATGTTTTGAAAGCCTCTTGTTTTATCTTGTCAGCGTGTAGTGAAAAATTTCAAGACTTAAATGCAGATTAAGACTAAATGAAGAAAATAATAGCATAGCATTGAGAGAAGTGAGAAAAAGAGAAGAAAAGACAAATAATGGGTCCCATTCCTATATAACTTTAGAAGTTGTACGGCATCACGCTTCACTCTTCCGTGTATTTATCTTCACTTGTCTCACTTTCTCTTTCTGGAAACGGTCCCCCACACCACTCTCCTTTTTCTTCCTTGAGCCCCGTGCTCTGTTTTTTCTATATATTTTATTTATTCAAATTATTATTCTTTGGATCCATGTTATTTGTTTATTATGTTATTTTAAAAAATTATTTTTATTATTTTTTAATTTTTATATAATTAATAATAAATAATTATTATTAGACGAATAAAATATTAACTATAGAATTACTATATAATAAGATGGTTACGAAAATTATTGAAGCAAGTAATTGTTAGATGACATGTTTGCTTGAGTTGCTTGTTTTTTCTAATTCTTTATTATATGTAGTTCAATTAAAATATTTCATCGACTTTGATGTGTCTGCTTCAATTATTTAATTATATTCTTTCACTTGTTTCTCTTTTTTTTATTACATATAGCCCAATTAAAATATTTTATTGGTTTTGATTTGTCTACATTAACTATTTAATTATAATTTTTAAAATATTTTAATTATAATTTTATAAAATTACTCTTAATAAAATATTTTTATTAGGCACCAATACTTAATGTCTAGTACTCCTAAATGTTATACTTTAATCTTAAATTTCCTTTATCATTTCTCCTCAATAATGTAGATTTCTAGGGTCTTTCCTTCACGTGCTCACTTTGATAACAATATTTGTTGCGTAGTGAATGATAATATATCTTTAATCAAAAAGAAAAATGCTAATATGTGACATGATGCATAGCAGTGATTAATGGGGTTAAGTTAAATTTAGGTTGGTTAAGTTAAATTTGAGCAAATTAAATAAATTAATATAAATTCAATAATAATTCAATTCTTTCATATTTTAAATGACTTGGATAAAAAATGAATTGGGTAGAATATAAATTTATTTATATTTTAGTGAGCAAATAACACTTTACTTTAAAATTCAATATGAATAAAATATTTTATTTTATTTTTTGATGAAAAATATTAATTTATTTAATTGCATTATATCATAAAACTAAATTCTACACTCAATGCAAAGTTCGACTTTTAAATTGAGATCCGATCCCGATTTCAAATTAATCATAGGATCCAACTTTTAATGAGATCCGATAATTTTTTACTCGAAATTCAATCCCGATACTCGAACAGAGAGGGGTCAAGTGTTAGAGTGGGATAAAAAAAATATTTTTAAAATTAAAAGTTTTTAAAAATTTAACTTTTAATTTTTCTCATATTGATTTCATGCTTATAACCTTAATTTGTAGTGATTTGGATTTTCTCACTGTAGCAAGTTTTTCAACCGAATTTATAACTTTTATAATAAAATTTGAATTTTTTATAAAGAAAAAAGATTTTTTTAAAAAATAATTGATTTTCCTTGGGGGTGGAAGGATGGGGGGTTGAAAGATCGTGGTGGAGGAATCGTGGTATTGGGTGAAATACAAAAAGAATTGTAATTTGCAAATGGAGGAGAATTTTGACAAAATATTTTCTTACTTTTTAGACGTAGTTTATTTAAATTTAGATTTTCAAAATATTTAAGTCAACACAATATAAAAAAATTAGATAATATTTTTGAGTGAGAAGAAGTTACAAGCTTAACTCATTTAATTAAATTATAGTTTACTCATATTTTATACTTGAATATCCATATTTCTATGAGTTGAATATGAGTTTCAACTCATATTTTACCCTATAAAAAAAAAATCATTCATCCAAATTACTAAAATATGAATGGATTATCAAAATATGGGTTCATTTATACTGATATACTTGTAGGTCTTAAAGATGTATATGCTCAAAGGAATTCTTTGGCTGCATCTCTAGATCAAATATTTTGATTTCGAGTCTTGAGTGATGAAAATTTCGTAACGAAGAAGTTGGCCCTAAATAAGCCCTATTCAAGATTAATTTGATTAGTTAATGTAAATATCAAATATTGAAGAAGAATAAAAAGTAGTATACATTTTTAATTTATTTTCCCCTTTACATATAGTATACTATATTTTTACTTTTTTGAATTATTAATTTATTTTTCTTATTAAAATTAAATGATTCAAAGTACTTATTTCGTCTATTTTTATTTATTGACTATAATAGAATAAATTTCTATTTTTACTTGTCTAATTTAAGAATTCAAATTAAATTATTATTTAATTTTTAATTTACTACTAATGATATTCATCTTCTAATGCATTTCCTAAAATGCTGAATTTATTATATTTGCAGGGTATAGCAACATTATCATTTTTTAATTATATTTGAAGGGTATAGCAACATTATCATTTTTTTAGTGGTATAGCAACATTATCATTTTTTTAGTTAAGTAAAAATAGATGGAGGGAGTAACTGTCATTTTAGAAAATCAAAATATAATTGAATTAATATTAAGTACTTTTATAAGTAATAAATATTGACTAATTAACATAAAAAGTCTTAGTGAAAAACATATACACATTCTTCAATATTGTGACTGATTATATTAATGTTTTTTTTTAATTTATTAATGTGAGATTAAAGTGAAAAGATTTATTGAAGAGACTATTCGTTGGTGTAATATGCCACAAATATAATAACTTACAATTGAAAAAGAAAATGATAAAATTGAATAAAAATTCATTAAGGCTGAGGCGCGGATATCTCGCTCTCTTTTAGGAGATTCAAGCCCTCTGCAACAAACGTTTTCACCGTTCAGCAATATTCTCCTTGACTTGTCTCCTCCGGCCAGGATACAACAATCTTTCATAAAAGTATAACTCAACAAACTCTAGACCAGAGTTGAGTTTCAAGCTCCAAAAAAAGAACACCTCCCCTCTACTAATGAGAACTATCTTTTTACAAATTTTATGCACTTTATATTCTTCTCATATGTTGTATCACAAAACAAATGAAGAACGTTCACTATTTATAGTGGTGAAAGTCTTTCATACAATGAATAGAAAGTAAATAAGGGTAGATAAATACTCTAGTGGTTACATAGGCTATAAAGTATAATGAAGACATTAAGAGAAAAATAAAGGGAGGCAACTAATGCACTTCAACGGCAATGGTCAATGGACCAAACTGTCAACAGTCACAAAGTATTACTCACAAAGAGTAATGGAGCAAATTAAGTACTCCAAACGGCTGCAAAATAATGCCCACTAACAGTAATGTTAATGCCCACTAACAACCTTAATACATAGGAACGGGTACATTTAATTGTTAGACCCCGTAATTAATTAAATGGAGGTTAATTGCTCATTCGAGAAAAATTTTTGTGATTGGGGTGTATTCTAATTTTTACTAACTTATGGTGCGGGAGTATGGGATCAAGTGAATTTTTACGGGTAAAAATTTAGTTGAAGTTGAGAGTC